>JAFVLL020040396.1:0-59392 GCA_021397915.2 Tor tambroides
AACCATTCATCTGCTAGTTCTGGAGGGGTCCACCGCTGACATCATCTTAGGGCGCCCGTGGCTGGTAAAACACGATCCTTCACTCTCTTGGTGGATGGGAGAAGTCCTGAAGTGGGGCAAAGGCTGCTTTCCAGGATGTTTTCCCAGCATTCCCTCACCACAAAGATATCCTGATGAAGTAATACGTGTTCAACATCCATCGAAAGCCCCGTAGAGAAACAATCTGTCGACATTCCCTCCAAGTATGTCCCCTTCAGCAACGTGTTTTGCCCCAAGAGAGCCTCCCAGCTACCACCTCATCGGCCATGGAACTGTGCCATCGACCTACTACCGGGTGAGCCAGTGCCCCATGGAAAGATCTATCCACTTTCGCTTCCAGAACAGAAGGCCATGAAAGAGTATATCGATGAAGCTCTGCAACAAGGATACATCCGACCATCGACTTCCCCTGCTGCATCTAGCTGCTTCGTGGCTAAAAAGGACTAATTTCGCTACCCCCTTCCTCTCGTCCCATCGGCATTGGAACATCTCTGTGGTGCCTCAATCTTCACAAAGTTGGATCGCTGCAGCGCCTACAATTTGATCCGGATACGTGAGGAGGACGAATGGAAGGTGGCATTTGTGACCCCTACTGGCCACTATGAGTATTTGGTCATGCCCTATGGACTCGTCAACGCCCCCTCCGTATTCCAGGACTTTATGCATGAGGTGCTCTGGGAGTTTCTCCACCGTTCAGTGATCGTCTACATTGACATCCTGATTTACTCCCAGAGCTTGGCCGAACATCGCCATGTTGCAGAGGTGATACAACGACTAAGGGAGTACCATCGCTACCTCAAGGCTGAGAAATGCACCTTCCACCAATCTTCTGTACAATTCCTAGGATATATCATCGATCAAGAGGGTATCCGGATGGACGAGAGGAAGGTAGCAGCCATTTCCTGGCCAGAACCCACCACAATAAATGAACTCCAGAGATTCCTTGGCTTTGTCAACTTCTATCGTCGCTTCATCCAAGATTACAGCAAGATTGTCAGTCTATTAACCGACCTTCTTCGCAATAAACCCAAGTCTCTGTCCTTGTCTCCATCAGCGGCTACAGCCTTTTCCACGTTGAAGAAAGCCTTCACGAGCGCACCGCTCCTTGTTCACCCCAACCCAAACCTCCCTTTCATAGTCGAGGTAGATGCATCTACCACCGGAGTTGGAGCGGTACTGTCGCAACAGCAGGGGAAACCAGCTCGACTTCATCCATGCGCCTTCTATTCTCGGAAGCTCAGCCCGGCGGAGGTTAACTACGACATCGGCAACCGGGAGCTGCTAGCCATCAAATTAGCGCTGGAGGAGTGGAGACACTGGTTAGAAGGAGCTGCTCATCCATTTACTGTGCTCACCGACCATAAGAACTTGCAGTATCTTCGAGATGCCAAACGCCTCAACCCTAGACAAGCAAGATGGGCGCTCTTCTTCACCAGATTTAACTTCTCCATCTCTTATCGGCCCGGCTCCAAGAACGTGAAGGCAGATGCCCTTTCTCGAATCTTCTGCCCTTCAGAGAAGCAAGAAGAGCCCGAAAACATCATTCCCTCTCAACTGATCCTCAGTCCCATTCAATGGACCACTCCTCCAGTTGCCACGAATGCAGCCCCCAACAATCCGCCGGGCTGCCCACTAGGTCGTCAATATGTGCCTCGGACACAGCGCACTCATCCACTCATCTCACACTTCTGTGACGGTCATGGTCACACCTAGGAGTTGATTTCATAACAGATCTACCACCCTCTGGAGGTAACACATGCATCCTAGTGATTTATTGATCATTTTTCTAAGTTCTGTCGACTTCTACCCCTCAAGGGCAAGCACTGGAGACTGCTGAACTCCTTTTCAATGTGTTCAGAATATACGGCATTCCTGAGGACATCGTGTCAGATCAGGGTCCGCAATTCATCTCTCGAGTCTGGCATGCATTCTTCAATCTCCTAGGTGTGACCGTAAGCCTCACCTCCAGATACCACCCACAGTCTAATGGGTAAACGGAAAGGAAGGTACAAGAAGTGGGGCGGTTTCTACGAACCTTCTGCCATGGCCACAAGGATTCCTGGAACCAGTTCCTAGGCTGGCCGAGTACGCCCAGAATTCCCTATGACATCCATCCACTGGGCTCACTCCCTTCCAGTGCGTGCTCGGCTATCAGCCTCCCCTGTTTGCCTGGTCAGGGGAACCCTCCGACGTTCCCGCCGTCGATCACTGCTTCCTGGAAAATGAGAGGGTCTGGGACGCAGCGCACCATCAACTTCAGCGGGCAGTGCGCAGGCAGAAGATGGCCGCAGACCTTCGCCAAGCTGAGAGGCCCACCTACCAACCAGGCCAGAGGGTCTGGTTGTCCACCAGGGACATGAGGCTGTGCCCGCCCAGCAAGAAGCTCAGTCCCAGATTTGTTGGCCCCTTCACCATCCTGGAACAGATTAACCTGGTCACATACAAGCTTCAACTTCCTCCTCAATATAAAATTCACCCCACTTTTCACGTGTCACTATTGAAGCCTCACCATGACCCTGTTCCTCTTCCCACAGAGCCTGGCCAGAGGGAGGAGCCCCCTCTTCCTCTGATCCTTGAAGAGGGCACCATCTACAAGGTCAAGGAGATCCTGGATTCCCGACGCCGTGGTGGTCAATTGGAATATCTGGTGGACTGGGAGGGCTATGGACCAGAGGAGCGATCATGGGTACCTAGAAATGACATCCTAGACCCTTCCCTTATGGAGGAATTCCACGCTGCTCATCCTGGTCGTCCTGCACCCCGTGGCAGAGGTAGACCACCACGACGTCGGGGTATTCGGCCCTCAGGAGCGGGCCGTGGAGGAGGGGGTACTGTAACGGATCGGCCAGGCTCCACCACCACCCAATCACAGATCACTCTCACCTGCGTTTTGAGCACCTGTCACTCAGCTAATTACCTCATCACCAGCCAAGTACTTAAGCACACCTCAGTCACCATCATTGTCCGGTCTCGTACATACGAAGAGGACTCTCTGACTCAGTTCAGTATTCTATATACTTACCTGTACAACTTACCTCCTGTGTTCTTCCATAGTGTTCTGTGTCTCTACACTCTCTCCAGACTCCGAGCTCCTGAGGTGTGTGCTCCGTTCCTGTGACTCCTGTTCACCCGATCATCTGCAAAGAAAGGAATTTAAGTTACTCTCTCCACCAGCTTCCAAGATAGAAGTCTAAGGATGCTTCTACTCACCTGTTCACCACTTCACCAATCACGAACTCCTCTGTGCTATAACAAACTGTTTTTACTTACTATATGTGTCCTGCCGCTTCTGTTACAGATACATTTGATGAAATATGTAAAGTTTCGGAAAATACTTTACTTTCCAGTGAAGGTGAATAAGAATTTTGTAGGCAATTATATGTATGAAAAGTGCATTTTTCAATTTTCACTGGACAAAATACAGAGTCATGTGACATGGGTCATGTGACCACTTTTTTTGCATGTTCATTTATTAGTACTTATACTTCCCTGAGACAGCATTTATCAATTAAATGAGTGTCTCATTTTATTTAAAAAAAAAAAAACAAATGTTGCCTGGAGGCAACATGGTACCATTTGAAGTGGATCAAACCTTTCATCAAAGCTATCCTAAAACCAAAACAATATCTGTTCTTGTCTTTGAACTTTTTTGATCCACTTCAATGTTTGACTACTATATAGCTCACATTTTAAATATTTGGGCAATTTTTGACCTGTGCCCTGGTTCGTTTCTGACCCTCATTGGCTTTATACTTAACATACTTTAAAGAGCAAACATTCAGCAGTGTGGTTTTGGTCACAGAGGTTCTCTGGTCTAAAGCAGAAAGGAGATCAACTTGGTTCAGTGGGCACTTTTAGAGAGCTCAGCTCTCCCTTGACAGGAGATTTCCAACAGAGCTTAGCCATGGACCATAAAACCTGGGCGTTTTGCAGTGGTCAGACACTAAACTCCATGTGATTTTGTTGAACAATTTTTTCTTTCCATTTACATGTTGTTGTAACATAAGAGGGAAAAATAACATGAAACCGTAACAAGTAACTAAGCTCAATTATAGCTCTAGAATCTATTAGTGTTTCATTGTTGATTTTGTTAAGAAAAAAGCATGCGGTACATAGACTGTGTGAAGTAACAACAGGGAAAGCATATAGAATTGAGCAGGAAAATAGGAGAAGAGTAGTACTATGAATATTAATGATTCCCAGCATGGCAAAGTGTTTAAAATGTTTAAGTGCAAATGGTGAAATTATCATTGTGTTTTGCTTTGTTTTGCTTTTCATGGACTCTGTGGGTTTTTGGTTGGTTTGGCATATTTACAGACAGATTTATCTGTAATTTCCTTTGGCAGTTGGATGTTTGCTAAAAGCCCAGTAACTGTGGTGAGCTCTTTGGAAAAGAAAGAGATCCAAATTCATTCACAGTGGATAAAGCTCTACTATATCCTCTGACTGCTCACTCTTCTGTAATGGATGTTGACAAAATCTTTAACGTGTTTTCCGTTTCTCTTCCTCTCAACCAGCTATCATGGTCAGAGAGCTGTCAATGCAGGACTATTTTTATAAAGATTCTCTTTTAATTGTTTCTGTTTCTTTTGATCCTCATGTCTCAACTTTATCTGATTCAGAGTGTGTCATGGATCATCAAAACAAAAGCTCTTGAATACCAATTTGGGATAGAATCTGATTTGAATTTAGATTTGTACTGTCTGGCTCAAAGACATTTTTCATGCTGTAGTATTTCATGCTTAAACCTTTATTGAGAATATTTGAAAGAAATGCCACGAGCATACATAAATTAGGTCTTCTAAACTAATCATTTCCAATACAAACAAAGTTTGCAAACAAACTATAGCATCTGAGGCATTAAACGTCACTGAACCTTTACCGTGTTAACATTCCTTCTAACATTCACTCTTCACTATCATTAACAACATGGACACAAACCTCAAAGTGCTATGTGGTCTATCATATGACTTACCCACACTGTGTTTATACTCAAGCACACAAACGTACACAGACATGCTGGCTACACATCCTGTTGCTGTCATCATCTCTGTAGCAAATCATGTGGTTTGTGATCCAGAAGACTCTGTTCCTGGAAACACACACAGCAACTGTTGAGAATATGAACATTGTGCCTTGATCAGAACATTAAAGGTGCCTTTGAAGCATACACTGCACAGTTATCTCCGATGCTACTGCAGCAGTGCATTTCCACATTAATCTCATAAAAACTTTAACACAGTTAGGATTAAAGCAGTGATATTATACATTTTTCACTACTTGTTTCCCCCCCCCAAGGTCCACTTATGATGTTAGTAAAGTCTTTTTGGAGTCTTAATTTAGTTTTTATGACCATTTTTCTACCTCCCTCAGATCTTTTAGTCAATTAATCAGGCCACATGATTGCTGCTGTGTTTTAAAAGGGATTAGTGCAGTTTTAGTAGTATACTAGTATTTATTAATATTTTCAAATAGCTTTTGTTTATATATATTTTTTTGTTTTCAATTAATTTTTGGTCTTTTTGTGTTTTTATTTTATTTTTTACTTTTCTCAAATATTTATATTTAGTTTTATATTTATATTTTAATTTGAATAATTTTAGTTCTTCAACTGCAACTTATTTTTATTTAAAGTTAGTTGCCAAGACAACATTCTTATTTTTATTTCATAGTTTGTTTCTCATCTAATATTTATATTATTTTTATTTTATTTTTATTTAAAAAAAATAATTTATTTAAGCTTTATATCAGTTAATGAAAACAGCATTTTTGGTTTTAGTTAATAATAACACTAAGGAATAGTTCAACAAAGAATTGACTTTTTTTTATTATTTATTCCTCTTTTGAATATTTTGAAGAATTTAATAACGGTCTTTGTCCATTTTTCAAAGATTAAAAAAAAGAAGAAGAAGAAGAAGTTGTTTCAGGTTTGGAACAACCTGAGGGTGAATAAATGATGACAGTTTATTTGATTTATTTATTTATTTAGAGTAAAAGTCTTTATAAACTCTATACCGTAAACCCATTCTGTGTAAAATAAATGGTTTCCCTTAAAAAGTGTTGCTCAAACAGTTAATATCAGTCTGAAATGATCAGGGATATTGTTAAAATAAACTTCAGCCACTTTTCTCTAAAACTGGGATTCTTCAGAAGGATATGCAGAGTGGCAGGTGCCACAGTCAAAAGCACGAGGTTTGACAGACTTCCCTCATTAAACTCTTATCAGATTGTCTGGTGTTTTGAATAGTCTCTATCTTACTTCCTCCTGCTACCTCTACCCTGACTGGGACAGACATTTGGCACTGGCATGTGGCTGGCCATGTGCTCCAATGAGTTTGCATGTTTTCAAATCTATCTGTCTGACATCAAAAAGTTGTGAAAATACAGGGCCATTTTCTCAGCTTTCAATAAATGCCTTTTCACTGACAAGAAATTTCTGTGTTCTGAAAGTTACAGTATGTTTTCACAGTGAACTCTTTCATCTCAAAAGATCAAGCAAAATGTGATTGCTCATGATAGGAGCATTTTAAATAACAAGACACCTAAAGTACATCCCAACATATCGAAGAAATCCACAAATGACATTAGCAGCACACCTTAATCTCCATCGACTAGACAAGACATCTTACTAACTATCATGTCAACTTCAACACATTCATCTCAGTGCAAGAAACTCACTCTCTGAATTCTAATCCCTCTTCAATCCCCCTTAATTCCTTGTTCTATTCAGCAGACGAGGACATTAAAAACTACTTTACTGAAATACATTTGGTCATAATCAGTTAATGCTGTACAACAGTTGCATTCTTATATTGTGCTGTATTGCTGTCAGCACTTTCGACTTTATTTTACTTTTAAACTGGAATTAAATGAGCATGCTTTACTAAGAAAGCATCTGCTAGGAAGAAATAAAGTTAATTCCTGACAAGATCCATGATTAAGCTAGTCAGACCAAGATTATACTAATAGTCAAGTAAAACCACATGGAACAGTCTAAAAATACATGTGCAATGAACAAAGTAGCTACAATATTAAACATTCAGCAGTCGGTGATCTCTTGTGCATCTCTTGTGTCCTCAGGGGAGCGAAGACACTCGAGGGCAACTGAGACAAGAGGATTTCTTGCAATGAGTTTAAAATGTTAGCACCCTATTTTTCCATCAGGAAACTTTTTTTTTTAGTTCTGTATAGGACCTGGGTCTTTCTATCTTGTTCTACTTCATTGACATTCAGACTTAGCTGGCAGATGGTTCATCAGTGCAACTGCTCAGTTTTGCTGTGTCTCAATAATTATAGTTCTTTCATTTTCGCCTAATAAAAATGTGAGTACAGTGAAATTGCAGTGTGTGAGGCAGCTGGCCTGACCTTGGCAGTCCTTATCATGCTAGAATTTCTATTAACAAGAATATCCTAAATTGTCTAAGGTCAAAAATGAGCCATTACCTTCGGTTCGGTTCAGCTTAAATCAAATCAAATCAAAAAGCTGAGAGCTGAGAGGGTTCTTCCCTGCTGGAATAGTTCTAGAATTTTCAGACAAATATGTCCTTGGCAGGTTCTACAATTTGTACATAATAAAATTAAAAAATTGTTCATTTATTCACTGCATAGCAAATGTAAATAATGCCACAAAAAAGTGAAAGAAACAATTTTCAATCAGAAATGAATACATTTCCCAAATAATTACAAAGAACTGGAAGAGAAAGACGAAAATAGTATTTGCTTGTAAAACATATTCCAGTATTTTTTTTTTTTTTACAATTTTGAAAAATGGAATTATTTTGTTTTCAATTTATATTATATTTAAAAATGTATTCAGATCTGTAAATAAAAAAATCAATTTTCTACTTATTTGAGAACTCACAAACAATCCCATATTTGGGTAGTAACTGATTACATGTAATCTGTATTACGTAATCAGATTCCAAAAATTAAGAACTTGTAATTAGAGTAAGTTACATTTTAAAATACTCGTAATCAGACTACAGTTACTTTTTTTTATTGATTACATGATTACATATTATTCACACAATAGCAATAAATTATTCATCATTTATTGATTCTCTCTAATTACAATTTTTTATCTTTTAAATTTTCCTTTCTAAAATAGTCTACCGCTTATATACTGTTACGGGGCTGACGAGACGTGAGACGTGCGGATCCATATGCAAAGCTTTATTATAAAACATGGTCAATACACACAGGCAGGGTCGGTACACAGCAAACAGGTATGGCAAGGGCAAGACACAGCAATCCGTGGAGCAAGCGAGGGTCGGCGATCGGCGAACAGTATCCAAAGGGGCAAAGCAGAGAGATAATCCAGAGACGAGAGCAATAATCCAAACGGGGAGCGAACAGAGTCCAAACGGCAAGGCGAAGGGTTAATCCAGGAAAACACGGGCAGGGTCAGACACGGCAAGGAAAACAAGGCAAGGCAAGACTATGACTAAGACTATGACAAGGGCTCCGTAATGTTGCTATCGCTAGGGGAGTGATATTCGCATACAATACTCGGCCCTGAGACTGAGAATGTCCATGGTATAAGTAGTGTGAGTGTGATTGTGTGATCAGTGGAATCAGGTGTGCGTCGTCAGTGCAATGGATTATGGGAGCTGTAGTCCGGTGTGCTGTGTGAAATGAGTCCATGTGGTGAACAAGTGACCTCTGGTGGCGAGTAGACGGAAGAGCATGGCCAGGATTCGTGACATATACACTCAGAAAGTCCAGTTTTGTGGAGATTCACACATAGACTAGTCATTAGTCAGGTGACGACCCAGCATTTGACCAATGGATTTACAAAAATCATTTCAGGTTTAAGAAGTGTTTCAACATTGCATCAGCTACTGATGAACACATTCATTTTTATTTGAATTATCACTCAGTGGGTTATTTAACCATGTATTATTATGTATTAGTGAAAGGCTTTTGTCTTTCAAACTCATTAAAATGCACAAATTCTCATTATTTCTTATTTGCAGACATTCTCAAACTTTTTGTCATCTGAACCTCTTTCACTTAATATATTTACTTTAAAGGGGTGGTCAATCAGCAATTCTGTAAAAGACAATATCTCCCTTTGCATTGAACTTTAAGCATCGTAACTTTGCAGATGTTGTTTATGCTCAAACAACAACATTACATACTAACTAAAGTTAAAAAAGTGAAATCATAATCAATTAAAAGAAATATTTTAATAATTAAGTATCACATTAAGTATCACACTCTGACATTGGTTAATGGTCATATGGCGTGCAGGTAAACATAACATATTTCTTCTTTTTTAGTAAGTGAATTATTTTGATTTTTTTTTTTTAAATGATTTATTTTAATTTTACGTTTTTATGATTAATTGGATGTTTGCCTTTCATTAAACTCATAAACCGCTGCAGTTCTTTTACGAACCTCAGTTTGGGAAACCTTGATGTAATATAATGTTTAATGCACTTAATGTTGTTAATTACAATGAAAGGAATATATTTTCTCACTCTTTGTATTTTTTACATCATTATGGTACAAGATTATCCTGTTTAAATCAATGTGATAAATGAGTTGTCAAAAGTAATCTAAAAGTAATCTGATTATATTACCTAAAGTGTGTAATGTAATGGATTACATTACTGACTACAATTTTTGTCATGTAATTTGGAATCAGTAACGGATTACAGTTAGCTCAGCTTTTATGTTAGAGCTTTAATTTATAAAAACTTGAATTTAGTACAAATGCAAATTAGAAACTGCTGAATATCTTCAGGTTTGTGCTAAGTAAATTTTAATGTACTATATTAAGACAAACATACAAACATTGAAGTACTACATATTTTCTGCTGCATTTACTTCATTCTGTGTTGTTCACCTAAATAAATCTAGAACTATTGATAGGTTTGAGGTATAAAATTGTAAAAAGGATTTTTTTAGGTTGACAGTTGTATGTCCTTGTTTGGTTCCAAAAGCTCTGAGAGCATCAGTGGAGAGCAACGGCCTAGTATGAAGTTGTCAATCATCCAATGGGGTGCAACTGGCTCGGTGCCATCTGCAAGTCAAATCTGCTCCCATACTGTTACTTCCAACCTCTCCACAATTCATAAAACATCAATTCTACAGCCAGCTCCACGTGGAAAATCACTCTCCTAGTAGGATCTAAAACTTGCGAAGATGTGCCTCTTTGACTTAGCTGAACCAATTATTCTGTCAAGTACGGCAGTTGTTTGACAAATAGCTAGCATGTTTTAAACTATTAAGCAATCATAAACATCTTAATTTTAATCCAAATTCTGTCTGTTATCTCTCTGTTTGTGATGAAGGAAGTCTGCCAGTTAGGCCTGAGCCTGAAACAGATGTGTGAGCTATTGTGCTACGTTAAAACTGATTGTAAACAACAAAACGTATCAACAAGTGTGTTTTGTCACCTTCAGCTCTCTGTTAAGATGTATGGAATTAAATTACGTGCTCTGCACATGTATTGTGTTCACATTCTGCTCGGCCTGTAGCTGAAGAAAATGAGTTGACCCTTGAGAGCAGTTTGGTGGACCAAATCTAAATTCCCCTCATCTCTCAATGTCAAAATTAAATTTAATCCTCTATGAGCTCCTCAAAGCTGATCTTCTTCATTTGACTAAACAGCACTGGCATTTTCCAGCATCTGCAATGATTTGTTATCCGAATGCAGTTTTCGGTAACATGGACATTGTTTTGTTCTAGGAAGAAGCACACATTATTGTCTAGTTTAAGTGAGTTAAAACAATTATGGTATTTTGAATCTATGCGTCTCCAGCTCCCACTCTCTGTCTCTGCCAGGGCTGGGGAATCCTGGGGAACATAAATGATAATAAAGAAGCATTTTTGGAAGACATGAGGGCAGAAAGGGTCAGTGCTATTCTGCCTGTGGGTCTCTGAGCCGTCTGCGGTCTGGCTCCCACTGACATCAGCTTCCCTATTCCTGAGCTGATACGGGCAGAGCGGTCTTTCCTGCCAATTTAAGGACTGCAAAATAATAATCTCATTTCTCCAAAAGAATCGAAAAGATACAGTAATGATGTTTTCAGACCAGAGTTTTAAAAAATAAATTTTCAAGAACTACAACGAACGGCTCGTTTGGACTACAAAGTTGTTTTCCTGTATTTGTGATATCACAAAAATAAATCCCACCTACGGAAATTTGAATGGTTGGTGGATAGGGAGAATGCTTGGTTGAGCACTGCATGTTTCAAAATCAAAACCCGGTGCGGGTGTTTTTATATCACTGTATTTTTGATGGAAACCGACTGTTTTCAGAAAATTTTCAGATGTCATTTTCATTTCATCTTGCATGTAATGTCTGGTAAAGCAGCATTTGTTAGAGGAGCGCTGCTTTGTGTACAGCGTCACCGGAGAAACCTCGATCTCTACCACTCCAACAGCGGCTCCTGCTGACAGAGAATTAATTTGCATATATAAGCCGCCACAAATAGTGTAAGTCTGTGGGACTATGGTATAAATAAATTCAACTGTATAACAGTTTCACTGCAATTTAGCAATTGCAATAAGTTATAATGTTCAATTGCAATAAGTTATAATGTTAGAATTAAAGAACAATAAACAATACATATTACCGTTGAACTTATCTGTACATAGTAAATACAGTTATTTTTAAGCTGTTGTTGACATCCTATCTAAAACGTGATTTAGCCAAAAAACAACAACAAAAAAAACAACAATAACGTTACCACTTCAATATGTCTTGCAATATCCGTGCGTGCAAAGCTTCTGTGCGATCCTCTTGTTCAATATTCTTGAGGTCTGAACTGATATAGCAATATTGACAAACTTGCTGTTTTGGCAAGGGGCGGGGCAGTATTGAAACGCCGTCTAAGCTGTTTGCCAATCACAACGCACTGGGACAGCTAACCAATCACAACACATTTCGTTTTTCTAAAGGCGGGCCTTCATCAAACCCGGAACTAATCGAGTCGTTTGTGTCAGGCTGGGGAGAAAGTTATTGTAATGATGTAAATTATGTGAAAAATAATGCGATTTTTGAACCACCAAGCATGAGAGCATGTTCTAGTACACCCCCAAAAGAAAATCAAGACTTTGTAAAAGAGCATAATAGGACCCCTTTAAGGCTGAACCACTGATGTTATATGGGCTATTTTGACGATGTTCTTACTACCTTTAACATGGTAGTTCTGTTGCTGTCTATGCAGGGTCAAGAAAGCTCTCAGATTTCAGCAAAAATATCTTAATTTGTGTTCCGAAGTTGAATGAAGGTCTTACGGATTTGGAACCACATGAGGGTGAGTAATTAATGACAGAATTTTCATTTTTGAGTAAACTATCCCTTTAAGAATCAGACTTCATTAGTCACTCTGTATGCTTCACGAAAAAGAACAGACTCATTAGAGTCATTCACTTGAGAATCGACTTCACTTGCGCTGTATAGGCTATCTTCAATTCACAGAAAAGAACCAACAGTAATTTGGTCGAGAATCAGATATCACTGGTTGTGCCATACATTTCACAGAGAGAATGAGTGGCGCACGTGTGAAAACCATATACAAATCCAACAAATCATTCAGTTCCGGTCAATAAACACACTTTCATATCATCACAGAGCCACAGTGTTTACACTTGTCAGAGAAATGGGTTACTCCATTGCTTCTGACTAAACCAGGATAGAAAGTATTTTAACATCCAAATAATTACACACTTCACCTTTAATCAAACACACAACATAAATCTGCGAATTTAACCGAATTCTCGTCAACGCCTTCTGGACATGCTGCCAAGTCAAGTAATGCAGTTCAAGAGGATGTCTGAAGTTATTTCAGTGATTAATCAAACAATCTTCCATATGCTACCTCCTGCGCATGGCGCGTACCTATGAAAACAGCAGCCTTCTGTTTCCCTCTCAAACAGAAACCCCTATCACATGGTTTTCCTACAAATTATACAAAAATCGTACTTGAATCTAATCAATATTCAGCTGCCTTCGCATATGTGAGACCGTGTATTTAATAATTGCGTAATGAGTCCCTTGCATAATGAGCATTTGTACAGCAGGGGGAGGTCAGCGGATGGAGACGGCGGACGCGAGCATGTGTGTGAGGATAGCATGTGTGTGAGGACGCCTGTGGGCCCAGCTGGGGCCTTGAGGTGACATAGTGTTAATGAAATCAAAGCAGTAGGATGGATAGAGTGATTAATAAGGGTGTTAGAGGTCTGATGATCCGTAACACACCAGGAGCCTCTCCCACTCCTCCACCACCGCCGAACCGGCGCGCCCATGGACCTGCGCATCAGAGGCTGTCTCTGTTTACTGCCCAGAGCCGCACTACAGAAGACTAATTAGGCTGTCAGGGGACGCCAGCCCTCCCTTCCTCACTCTTGTGACAGCAATTAAAGGCAGAACAGGACGGCGGGGATAGCTTCCCTGCTCCCACAGGTGACAGCTACGATGACACCTCACTGTTCCTCAGGTGCGTTCTGCTGCTGACAGATAAACCAGACACAGCAGGACGGAAGGGTGCAAACGCAGAGTGACATCTGTGAGGCTTTTTGTAGAGGCGGCTATTTGTAGAAACAGCCACGCAATATGGCTCCCAGCTCGCCGTAATAACTGACACGCTCAACCCCACGCGAACGCCGAGGGGAAAACAGAGGTGCAATCTGACGAGACAATCTGGACAATCTCTTTCAATCTGCCCGAACTGCTCAACCTAATCACATTCAGATATGCCAAACATTCCCGGCTTGTTTTCAGTGCTCTCGGTTGGCAGGCACTTCATGTACACTTCTATCTAACTATACTTATCTTGTAGCGATACTTCACCGGAGTCTTATTCCGCACAACGTACATCTGCATGACAATGGGGCGCTGTCTGATTGATGCAATTTACACGGGATCCCTGACCTGAAGCGGAGCGTGTATTCATATTCTCTTTCGCCCTTGAACAAAAAGCTGGGGAGAGAAAGAGTGGGAACATTTGAAGATGAGATAGCGAGGTAGACAGGTTCCCTTCAACCCTGCATATTCACTGACAAAGTAATCCTATCAGCCACCAGTTGCTATTTACACGGCTACACCCCGATAAGAACCGCAACGACCCATGGTTTCTTTGTTCTTCTCCGTCATCGTCCACTTTGCAGTGTTCAAAAGGAAATTGCTTCACGGAACACACTTTTCTGAATAAAATATGGTGCGTGTAGCCTGAACCAATAGCACAATGCTGTCGATGTGGCTATCACAAAAATCCATATATTTTATGAGAACTCATGCTGGCTTTAATGTCTCCATACCGGCGCTGCCATCCCACGTCCCGCTGTGGGCAGCAAGAGGCAGGTCATTTAATAGCCCAGAGAGGGTGTGGGAAAGAATGGACCCGCAGAGAACCTCAAACTGTGCTAAAAAACTGATCTATACTACCCGTGAAGAAATAAGTAATGGCATCTATTCGGTAACTCTCCCTCTTGCTCTCCCTCTTTCTTGTTCAATTTTCATTTTCAAAGTACTTTACTGGCATTATCATTCTGCATTTAATAGCATTAATACACATTAAAAAAATCTAAACTAAAAATCAATAATATAAAATAAAAAAATCTATAAAATATTAAATAAAAAATACATAAATAAATATTCAATAAATAAAAATGCAAATAACATTAAATGAATGTTTTAAAACAAATAAATGTAAAATGTTATAATAAATAAAATACAAATGAATTGAATAAATATGAATTTAAAATATAAATGTATTAAAACAATAAAATAGGAGAAAACTTTAATAAAATAAAATAAATACAAATAAAATGCAAAATTAATGTATTAAAATAAAATAATCTTTAACTGTGATTTAAGTGTTCAAACGGTTTGTTTGAAAATGGAAGAACTAGTTGAAATGGTGATTCTGCTATCACTGTGAAATTTATGTTGTGTAAGCACTATAGAAATAAAGATGACTTGACTAGAACAAGCAGTAATCTCCACTCTTTGTGTGTGCGTTAAGGAACATACGATTCAGTTTGAATGATTCATTTAAGTGGATAGAGAAGAAGAAGGTTTGTGAAGACCTCACTTTCTGACCTCATTTACGGTTGTCCAGCATCATAAACCAAAATAACGAATGAATAAATGTCCCTCTGCATCCCTGCCAAATAGTGAGATTGTAACTGTTGGAAATGTGTTTCCTATATGAGAGGATTACAGGCTTCTAGTTGACCTTTACAGTTTGCATGGATCAGGATTAAAAGAAATGATTAAAAGACACTGTAACTGGGCAGTCATCTGCACAAAAAACAAACTGAATGCAATGCACATTGAGTAATCAAACGATTGGGTTTATTTATCTGCGATCAGTAGTTTATTCATATTTTTTTATATTTGCAGGAATCTTATAGATATTACAGATATGGAGATGGATGAGATGTTTGGGCCTGGAAAAATGCTCTGGAAAAGTTCAGAATGTTCCAGACCATGGGTCTTTGTGCCTACAACAAGCAAGATCAGAAGAAAATATTGGTCAGTTTTATATGTGGGTGAGTAATAACTGTAATCAGCAGGCTTCAATGACATTTGCAGACTTCAAAGTTATAACCGCATCGGGCAGAGCTAATGGTGGTCCAAGATCAGTCTGAAGTAGCCATATCCATTGGCATAAAGTTATTAAAGCAATAAACCACAAGACACCATGTGATGCACTGATTTTACTATGGTAAAGAGGTGTTGTTAGGTACCATTGTAACTTTAAGCCTCTTAGCTAAGTGGTTTTACAAATTGGCAATATAATAAAAGGCAATGATGCTCAAACAATATTTAAATATTAAAAAAATAATAAAAGTAAAATAAATTTTCAAAATCAATTAATTTTACATTTAATTATAAAATACACTACTGTAGTAAAAAGTGACAGGAAAGACAAAAGTCTATTTTGTCTAATGTCTAACGACTTTGTCTATAAATTCTGTTCTTTTCAGCTCTCTATTCATCCAAGAAACAACATTATCACAGTTTCCATAAAAATATTATGCAGAAATAAATTACATTTTAAAATATATTGCATTAAACAACAATTATTTAAAATTCTAATAATATTTCAGAAAATTACAGTTTTTACTGTATTTTTAAAATGCTGCCTTTGGTGGAGGAGCGTCTCGCTGCAGCCCACAAGATCCAGGGGGCGTGGTTGGATCCAGATCCAACTCCTCCCAACTTACATATACCTAAACCTACCCATCTCCACCCCCTGATCCCTAAACCCACCCATCTCTACCCATACACCTACCAATCTCCACCCCCCAGATGTGGATCCAACTACGCCCCCTGGATCTTGTGGGCTGCAGCGAGCCCTACTTGCTTTGGTGAGCATAAGATTCCTCTTTTAAAAACATCTTATCGACCCAATTTATACAAATTAGGCCTAATTAATTTCATTAGCCTAATTAAAAGTTATTTGTGGCAAATGTAGCAAATACATTTTCAGATCAAGATCAACCTAGAACTGAACTGATGTGCAGTGCAAATCAAGTATTTTACCATGACTTCACATGCAACTCATCCGATCAGGTTTTTGAGCCAAAACTATTCCTTTAATGAGTCGCATCATATATTCCTACAGCCTTTCGTCAAAATCAATTTGCTTAGTGCATTCATTAGTACAAGGTTTGAAGCTTCCTCTTAGCATTGTACCATCTCGGTCATCTCCTTTTACCATTAAAGTCAAGTGTTTCAATAAAACAGCACATCTTCCAAGTATGGCACTCACTGGATCAGCCAGAATCTTCAAAAGCAAAATGTCAGCATCCTCATTCTCTTTGCTCTCTGTTGGTGTTCTGATTAGTCCTCCATTAGTTTATGGGTCAAAACACTAGTGATAGCCACGATCAATCTCATTTCTTTCAGAATCTTTTAATGCTTGGTGTGTGGTTGATTAGCAATTAGGTGATTAGACTTTAGGGGTGCAGTAATAAGGCCTTTGACTTTACTGCTCTATATCATTGTTGATGGCATTGAACTTACATTACAGGGACATCTCTGGGGCTACATAAAACACTTCTCCATCACACTCCTACATCACTGCACGGCTACAAAGCACAAATAGCATTTCTGCCCAATCTAACAGAAGATAGCCTTAAATTGCACATAAAATATGGCATAAAATGTGAATATGACGGAAATACACATTTGTAGAGTAACAGATAGTGAACAGTTTTCTCAGGCATAACAAAAAGCATTTGTATTGTTACATATGAGTTATTTATTAAAATGTATTCAAATGAACTTTTGCAGTATAATTATAAATAAACACACAAAAAATATTGGTAGAAGCTAAGGAAAATTAATGGAAAAATATTTGATTAACAGAACCCACAACAAAAAATAACAGAAAAAAATAAATAAATAAATAAAATAAAAAAATAAAATAAAAAACAAATGCTGAGCATGACCTCAATTATACACTTTTCATATGTTTATACTCATTAATGCTGCTTTCTGTGAACCTATTTATGTGTAAAAGACAATTTGAATGTTTTAATGTTAATATTTTAACCTAATAAAAGCTTTTAATGGGCCTTTATCAGGATCTGTGGTTTACAAAGCAGAGAGCTAATGCATTTTGGGGGCGGAGAAATGAAATGTACATACAACGGCCTCCGCTGGATCCATTTAAGGAATCCTCGGTGTTTCTGGTTAAAAAAATGTGCGCTGTTGTTCTGTCATTAACTTGTCCATCCCTCTCTTTAGTTGTTCTCGTTCTGCTAATGCTTTCAGTAGACCGTGACCCATCCGACCCCGCTATCCGAGCACAAACAGCACTGCGCTCATTTTCACAACTAAGCGCAACTCTTTATATCAGCACCATGGTGGGCGAGAGTTAACATATCATCACCTTTTCAAAAAATCAGACTGAATAATAAAGTATAAGCCTATAACACAACTCATACATCCTGATGAGTGTGAGTTTAATGCACTAGCACTTGTTCCAGAATCAAAATGCAAACTCATCAACTCCTGCCTAGCCAATAAAAAGTTAATATGGCAAATAATGTTGCCAAGTTCTCATAATCAAAGCCGTTTTAAAGCACATTCATGTTTATTAAAATTTCATTGCTCAGATTATGCTCTTTCAAAGCACAAGACTCTTTTAATCATTGTATCAACTTTGTCTGAGATTTTTTAAATTAAAATAGGAATAGACACAAATAAGACAAATAGTGTTGACATATAAGACTACCCCAGCTAACAAATTATGTTCTAAGAATGTTATGCCAATGCCATAGAAAGAAAGAAAGAAAGAAAGAAAGAAAGAAAGAATATTACTTAGTACTTTTTGCTTTTGTGCTAAATTTTGCCAACGTTATTACAGACTAGATAACTTTGAAAAAATGTTCTATTACATGACGAGAAGTAATTAAAGTTTGTTTATAATTTTAAGAGAACCTTGCCAGAACATTAGCCAAAGTTTTGAGAATGTTTCCAGTTAGCTGGGATGAAGTTTTGGAAGATTTTGTTGAAATCAGGGCAAATCTGAACAAAGACTGGGACATTGTTGAGATATCATCTGAAACTTTAGATTAGATTTTTTTTTTTTAAGTCAGGAGGGGAAAAAAGAATTTGGAAAAACACTCAATTTGCTGTTCTACTCTTAAAATAAAGATTCCACAAGGAGGTTGGGTGGGGGGGTTGTAGTGATGCACTAAAAGGAATAATTTCTAAAAGAACCTTTTTTTTTCTTATTGTGAAGAATATTTTAATAATCAAAAAACCTTATCCCACTATAAAGAACCCTTGTGCAATGGAAAGGTGCGATCTTAAAGTTTCTTCATTGAACCACTGATGCCAGTAAAGAACCATTGTTTTTTTGAGTGTGATTACTATTGAGGATGAACATTGAAACATTAAACATATCTCATTTCTGATTTTTCTTACCTACGGTTTTAATCAAAACTGTAACTTGATAAATGGACTTTGCAACAGTGAAATGCTGAGGGTGAGCTAGACTCTATTTATAAACCTCAGCCTTTAGATGGAGTTTCTTTCAGGTGCGTAGAGGTTGGAGAGAGCCTGTGCAGACGGGCAGGGTGCCAGCTTCACCTGCTCCCTTTTCCTCTGCAGCAGCTGCCAGATGGGCTGTTGGTAGGATGTGGTTCTACAAGCAGGAGATCTGTAATCCGTGGAGACTGACAGTGGTTGATTGTGAATGACTAGAAGCATGACAGAAGAGAAATGGAGGAGATACTCATTCAAGCGGAAGCTAAGAAAAACATTATGCTATCCAGGACCTCTTGAGAGACTTTTGGCATTTGATTAGCCAAAAAGGTGGAGTATTGAGGAAGTGTAGCATGACACTAAACAGCCAGGACATGTAATGTTGGTGGTAATAACAGTTGCACTTTATGCTGATTAGATGCCACTGTTTCAAAATGAAACCCATGGTGCATCAGCCTGTTGCTCACCATGATACTACTTAACTAATTCTCTTTGTCATTTATTCGTTCTTCATTTGGTAGACAGACAGTGTATAATTCTGAACAGCGAACTCACAAGTTGGTTGCACCTCCATATTATATATAGAATATATATATTATACATAATATATATATTTATGTGCATCAGTTTTACATTATGTATTTACATTATTCTCATTTTAAATAGTAGCTCTTTTCAATTTAATATATTTTAAAATATAATTTATTCCAGTGATGGCGGCAAAAAAGTGGCAAAAATTTTCAGCAGCTATTATTCCAGTCTCCAGTGTCACGTGATATTTCAGAACTCATTCTAATAAGCTTATTTGGTGCTGCTTAATAATTTTGCTTAATAATTTTATGAAAAGTACATGTAATTTAAAGTACACATAATTTTGCGAAGAGATGCATTTTGTTCAGGATTCTTCATTCAAGAGAAATGGCCTTCATTTTATCTAGACATGTTTTGTAACATTAAAAATGTCTTTACTTTCAATTTTGATCAATTTAATGCATTCTTGCTAAACAAATATATTGGTTCAAACAAATAAAATAAAATAAAACTTCTTTTTAATTACAATATATATTGCAAAGTATTCAATATAAATTGTTAATAAATTACACATTATAAACAGATTTGTATTATTAATATTATTAGCATAATTTATAAAATTAGTATAATAATATTTTGATTTATGAAATACCACTTTGTATTCTTGTAAAACGTTTATTAATCTTAGTAAATGTTAATTTCAACATTTACTAATGCATTATTAGTGATACATCATAATTTCTAACTGTATTATTACTAATACATTATTAATCAGAAGTTTTGTCTGTTAACATTATTTCATGGACCTGAACTAACACAAATTAACAGTGAATAGCTGTATTTTATTATCTAATTTAAAAAAGATGAATAAATACTATAACAAATGTATATTGTTCATTGTATTTTATGTTAGTTAATGCACTTCTAATGGAATCTTATTGTACAGTCTTAGCCACAAATTTAAGTTGGCTGATTTTTTTTTTTTTTTTTTTTTTTTTTTTGTCATCCACTTTTCAAGCAGTCTCACGTATCTCTTAGAATCCTACTTGCTCTGTGTCTTTAGTTTTGGTGATCACAGAAGCCCCATACTAATGAGAACACTCTATACAAATAAGAAGAATATAGCAGACTCCATCTGGCTCATGAGAAATCAGTTGTATTTATGAGAGCAGAGCTCCTATCTTGACTGCATAGTCATTATGCACATAAAAATACAAATTCTGTAGCCAGGCTCTTGTTGTTCACTGTTAGCTTCTGTTTATAGTCACACTGCAGATGGGGAACTGCCAAACCTGCACTAATTCTACCAGTGTAATTCGGAGCGGAAAGCAGAACCACAAATCAGGGTGACAGCAACATTCAGCAGCAGCTCTGTAAAAGGCCCTCGCTGCCTCGCTAAGGACAATCGGCTGAGATGTGGTAAATTGCGTCTCTTGAAACAGCCTGAATTAAAGGAAGTTGGCAGTGCTTTAGGGCTCAAATTACTTCATTACTCACTATAGATATCAGACGAAGACTTTGCTAGAGGAGGGAAAGTCCAAGATTAAGGAGCTCAGTTGAGAGTTAGACAGGCTGAAAAAAGCATACACTTTCTCTGTGTGTTAAGAAAGTGGCTTGGATGCGGATTAGGCCTGTTTCTGGACTAAAAGAATTCTCAGAGCAAAATTATACTTGACTGTGTCATTTAGAATAAGGATAGAATTAATACATGACTAGAAAACCAGCCTTCGTTATATACTCTTGCTGATAATTGGGTTTTAATCTCAAGCTCTGTGTTCATGACATTCTGCAGTTCTGTAAATTTGTCATTTTACAAAATACATTCTGCTAATACATTTACACACCCCTTGTATAAGTTTATAAGATATATAATATTATAATTTGAGTTTTTCTGTTAATATCCAACTTTGCAACTCTATAATCTGGACTCAGACACAATTATCAGAGGTCACTGATTTTCAGGAAAACAGCACTATGGAATTAAATTTGTGCCAATAAAAATGAACAAAATGTTTTCCAGAAACTAACAAAAATATATAGTGAGTAAGAAGAAAAACACAATTAACTTAGGCCTGAGCAATTAATCGAAATACGGTTTCGATTTCCATTTCGGCCTCCAACGCTTATGAAAACACAACAATCGAGATAAAGCGATTATTGCTCCCCCATTCCACCCCGTTTCCAGCGGTGTGCTTTCACTCCTCCGTAAAAGCCCAATTTCATGTGCAAATCAGTCAAATCATGTAAATGTGACTTTTGGAAAATAGGACGTGCTTGATTTATTAAAGTTGATTAGATTTATTCATGTTTTTAAAAGCGCAAAAAATAACTTGCGCTGCTCCTCGGGAGGATTACTGTGATGCGCTCAGAGACGGAACAGAACACGGGCATTTAAAGTCAATTTTTAGCTCACGGTGCGTGCCTAAATGGTCAAATACATGCAAAAATGTGTCAAAATGCGGCGCTTAGTGATTATTCACGTAAACCCTCGTCGGTTATGTAATAAATGAACGTAAAGATTTGAGAATGAAAATACGTGTGTAACAGTAAATTGGATCCGTGCGACTCTTAAAGTGACAACAGGCTATATTCATGCTACCAACTGGGTGCTTAATATCAATTGAACAACAAAAGACAAAGACAAAATCACTAAGTGCTCTTGGCTGAAGGACTTTTGTAGCTTTAATAAGTCACAAATGAAGTTTAATTCTTACAGTGAAGACTATGCTGTTTTATTTTAAATTACATTATTCATATATATCGCTAACTTTAAATAAATCAGTCATTTAAAGTTTTGGTCAGATGGCCCACTCAAAATCGTGTTAAATAATCATGATTACAATATTTACCAAAATAATCGTGATTATGATTTTTGTCATAATCGAGCAGCCCTAAATTAACTAAATATCAAAAAAATTAACTGAACGAAATTAAATGTTACTTTTTATATTTTTTTGTTTGTTTCTGGAAATGTTTCATTCATTTTTATTGGCACAAATCTAGTTCCATACAATACAAGATGTTAATTACCAAGGATTTGCAATCTTTTTAATACAATAAATTGTGTAAATTAAAAAATATTTTTTGCCTGAAATATATGCAAATATATGTTATGCAGCGCTTTCAGGGCAAATATAAAAATATATCATTTTATGATCTTGTTTTTTTGCTAAACATCTTGCAGATTATGCAAGGGGTATGTAAACTTATACTGTAGTAAAAAGGGTATGTAAACTTATTCAGACTCTAAACAAATACAGCATAAACATGCACAAATATGAGTCACTGTTTGCCTCACAACATGACGAGGCAGTAATTAACATTTTTAGGACCTCTCAAGCTGTGCCTGCAGTGGCCATAAGTCTTCCCACATTAAAAAACACATGACAAACAGTATGAATGTGAATGTCTCGGCTCTGTTTGGAAAGAAATCTACACTTTATATAGAGCTGTAAATGTGGAAGCACATAAACACAAACTTGCTAAGCCTGGAGCAATCGATGTTAATAAAAAAACAGAAAACTCTCTTCTAGACTCGGCCTCAGATTTATATAGCCCATTCGTCCACCCCCCTCTCCTCTCTCTGTGTCTGTCTTTGCCCTCTCTTTCTCAGTCTCACTGTTTTTTTCACAGTCGGGTCCCATTAGAGAGCTTGTTCATGCATTGGCGTAGCCTCAGGCCAGCCAATAATTGACTTAAAATAATAAGGAACAAATGTTCTTGCGCCAAGGTTTTGTTAGATGGCTCGAGGAAGAGGTAAAGGTGCAGACACAAAGTCCCTGAATAAGCTTTGAACTTTCATGCACATTCGTTTATATTGTCGAAGTCTTATGCAATAATTCAGTGAGCACAAAAGATTCACATATTAATATGCTTAGTTATAAAATATTTTTTTCCCTCTTGTAAAGCAGAAAATATGTGCTAACCAGATTCAGAATCTGTCAACAAAGCTGGTGGTTGCTGTCAGGCCACTGCGGTGATGCACATGTCCAAATCTTCCCACATTGTAAAGATTTGTTTTCACAACCAGAACACGAATTTCCAGCAGTAGTAGCACTTGTGTACCTAAAGTCTGTCAGATTGATAGAAATGTTTCTTTAAATTTATATTCAAGAGCAACAATGTCTCCAGTGAAAGAAACTGGAGAGACTTTTGCTATGCTGAGGACTTCAAATTCCCTACAGTTGGAACTCAGAAAAATAAGAAAATTGAATAATCACTTATCAGGAAGTTTTCCTGGTGAAAGCTGGTCCCTATAGTGTGTTGAACAGATTCTACTTGTTTGACTCGAGGAAAGTCATTGGAAAGGATTGTCATAAGTTGGTCATTTCATAAGCAGGATCATATGGAAATAAACAGCCTGGTATTCCTGCTAGATGTGGAATGCCAATGCGGAAAGAGTGAAAAGAATCACTTTTCTTGTCAATAATGAGTCAAACAAGACCTAAATCTGAACCTAAACATCACCTGTTCTCCTGTGTTTCACACATTTCCGAGAAATCTGAATATTGTACAACAAGCTTGAGCATGAGCTCAATAATGTTACTGATGAGTCGATACAGACATTCTTCCACTCACCTCAGAACAGATTTGTGGTCTTTTCAATTCAAACATGCACTTCAACTACATGTGGTTACATAAAAAAAATATTTAATAATTTAATAGTTAATGGTTTTATCAGCATTGTGCTCAATACAACAGATTCATTGGTGCTTCATAAATTCCCAATCTTTTATTCAGGGTCCAGAATTAACCCTCATCGAAGCAATCAAATGGGAGGGAAGCAAATAAAATGGCCAGCTGGCTGAAACCTTATTCTAGTCAATGCCTTGAAAAGCCAAGATTTTAAAACCTTTTTAAACTCCAGTCCTCAAGGTGGCGACACATTCTTATCATTAGGGCCACCAAAATGAACAGATATTTCTTTGTGAAACAACAAATGGCAGTTTCTTGTCAGGTACTATAAGATGTATTTATACAGTAGATAGGAAATTTTCTTAATACACTCACCATTGGTAATTGTTCATTTTTTTGGCAAAATTACTTTTGTACCCTGCTTACTTATATCTATATGTATGAGTAGTTACTCATCTACTCATGCTTTTCTTATCACTTCTTATTCAGCTTATGTATTACTTGAATTATTATTTACTTTGTAGGAGCACCAATCATGTGTAGCAAATTCTCCACTTCACTTCACCTTATCTGTATCTCTATCTGCCATTCTGTTTATTACTTGCAACCTTCATAAAAATAAATAAACATAAAATTTAATAAGAAAAAATAGGATGCGTGAAACTCATCAGCAAGATCTGAAATCATTTTAGCAGTAGTGTGTAGTCAGCATGTATGCTACAAGCTCAGTTGAGTTCATCTCATATTTTCTCATTCAGCAAATCCCATCGCTGCATAATGAAAACACACACATTTATTAGTTTGATTCAGGCCAAGCAAAGCGGTTGGTATCACAAAAACAACAGAAAAAAATAAATGAAGTTGAGTTGTACTCATGTCATGCTGCATGCTAACACAAGAAAGGGACTGTGTGGTTTCAACCCAGAGAACAGAAGACGCCAGAGAACCGCCATCTGGGCCCAACAAAGAACTGTCATAAACGGCCCGGGAGATCCATGAGAATGAACAACCCAGCCATCTTCCACTAACACAGCCTGTTTTCAACTTTTTTACGCTTTGAACATGGGAATGCGGGAAGGAGGTTGTCAGTGGCAGACTTTTTTTTTTTTTTTTTGCTTTCAGAAACGCACAGCCCTGCAACTTTTGATGCTTGTATTTATGGACTGTGTCATACTGTGTCAGTAATGAATGAATATTTAACTGCCAGTTCAGATTTCAGTTCAGTTATACTCATCCTGAATGTTGCCTAGGAGCTCCTGATCAAAAAACATAGCGGAATAATGCTGCTGAATTGTAATTTATCAGTAGGAGATTTATCGATAACACCTTTTGGTTTGACATCTGTAACACACTTTAACATTAATAAACTTTTCCATTGATTTGGAAAGTAAAACTCACCCATAAACTGTATAAATTAATGTCAAGTACAAAAAGTGCTGCTTTTTTTGTACAACCAACCCCTCTACCAGGGAGAACTGTAGCAGTACTTGGGTTGTGGGATGTAACACTGTTAAAAAACATGCACATCAGGTAAAATTTTAAATATGCATTTATTTTGTTGAACAAATGACCATGTGGACCATATCAAACCCCACCAATATATATGTGTGTGTGTGTGTGTGTGTGTGTGTGTGTGTGTGTGTGTGCTTATTTACTGTCCCCTTTTGTTGGCGGTCATCTAAATTTGATTAGATTTTAATCAATATGCAGTATGTTTTACAAGACAATACTATTTCTACTAGTCTTTCTACTTCAAATTGTCACGTTTAATTCAATGTGTTACTACAAAGTAAAAAAGAACAGTATCGGCGTAACATCACATATTATTATATTTGTAAAATAATTTTTTTTATCAGTAATGTAAACTAAAGTGTTTTGTCTTACATTTTCTGTTATTTATTTCATGTTTATTATGTTATTTTAGTGTCATTACCTTCTCCAGTGCTTTGTCTTTGTGTTTGACTCTGTGCACATCTATATATGAGTATTGGACATGTTATGATGGACAGGCCACTTACGATGAACTCTGATTCATCAAGTGGCTTTCTATTGTGCCACCTGATTTTTATGGTGGTTATTGCACCAGTTTAAATTCCATGTCTCTGCTTTGGCTCCCGGTGTCTTTTTTATCAGTATAAGCATATAAAACTTTCTGGGATGGACTTTCAAGTCAGATCTTGACATCCGCAAGAATGCAGGTCATGTAGTGGTCAGCATACGCATGCAAATGTTTGTGTTGAGGTATGTGTGTGTGTGTGTGTGTGTGTGTGTGTGTGTGTGGTGTCTCCGGATACCCAGACAACTTAATCAGATTCTCCTGTCTGGATTTCCCATGCTGACTGTCCAGTATCTTTCAGCTGTCCGCAAGCTGTTTTAATGCATACACAATCAGACACTCTGGTGTGAGTCTTTTGGATACTAAGCCATTCAAGGCTGTGACCATGTCGAACGAAAGACAGCCGGTAAAAGCAACGCAGCAGAGTATCCACAGGTACTGCCAGCAGTAGACGTGCGTGAATGCTGACAGAACAATGAATCCTGGTCAATCACTACTGAAACAGCCAAAACCTTTCAGAGAAGACTCACCAGCCACCTCCACATAAACCCGACATGTCACCAGGCAGTCTCGCTTCTATTGGACATAAACTGACACCCAGCAACAGCTCCTGAGCCGAGACGGTTCCACCTTATTGCACAGCCTGTTTGATTTATGTTCTTTCAAACACTGTTTGGGTTTGATACATTTCTTTTCTCACACCTGACAGCTGACTGAAGGCGTGTTCCTCGAGAAACGTGTGCTGGGTGGGAGGTGTTGGCTTTCTTGCACAATGATGGAATTGGTTAATTAAGTTTGATTATTGAGCCCAGACGAATCTATTTATCTGTTATAGTCTGTGAGGAATATAAAACCTTCACATTTTTTAAAATAAGCATTCAGATGAGCCATCATTCAAACTGTGCATTCAAGTCAAATACTGTACACAAAAACTGTATTCGTTGAACGCACATGTCGCCACTATTCAAATTTGTTGAAATGGATTATACTTTTTTCATTTACAATAAAACTAGTAGTGTTGCATGTACAAAAATATGGTAACACTTTACAATAAGGTGTCATTTGTTAACATTCGTTAATGTATTAACTAACATGAACAAACAATGAACAATACATTTATTACACTATTTATTAAACTTTGTTAATGTTAGTTAATGAAAATACAGTTGTTCATTGTTTACTCATGTTAGTTCACACTGCATTAACTAATGTTAACAAACACAACTTGTGATTTTAATAATGCATTAGTAAATGCTGAAATTAACATTAACTAGGATTAGTAAATGCTGTTGAAGTATTGTTCATTCTTAGTTATGTTTACTAATGTTGTTAACTAATGAACCTTATTGTAAAGTGTTACCACAGATATGATACTATTGCACAATTACAATTAGACCTTTACAGATTGAATAAAAACATAAACACTGAAAAACACACACGGATGTGCATTCTTTATTCATGATTTGGTAGAAGTAGAGTTAAAAGTTGCGCTGCAGAAAAGGTACGTCATCATCTTGCTCCAACCAAAGTGATTTGAATGCAACTGACAACATATTTACAATATTTACAAGTCCTAGACTTCCCTTGTCTTTACAAAACCTTACTTGGACATTTTGCAGTTACATGAATTGCTTTGAAATTTGGTTCATTTTAATGCCACTTCCTTAAATTAAAATTCAGACTTTGCAATTCTGCATCCTGCTCTGAACCTCAATTCAAATTCAGGAACTGAACTGGAATTTAGAAAGCAAAAATCATAAATCATCAGTTCAATTCTGAATAGTGCACAAACCTGACTCTGAGAACGTTGCTTTTTTTATCACCTCCAAATTGGGTTTCTGATTACAACCAGACCGATATTTTTTTTTTTTTTTTTTTACTTTGTTGGATCATTATGTCCTGTACTTTCTCTGTACAAATATTGGCCTTAAAAGGACTGGATTTCATTCAGCTCAGTATAAAAATAGGCATTAGTTTATTTATTTATTTATTAACTGATGTATTAAATCACTGCAATAACAATGTGAGCAGGAAAGCTTTCTCAGAGCATTTTGGTACAGATTAACTCGACAACATCACGGCAACATCCAAATGAAGTCATAATAGTGTTTAAAAAAATGCTAAAAAGAACAGTTTAAGCCATCCTAGGGTTATTTGCTGATTTTAGCTGGTCTAATTTAGCTGGTCTCCTAGACTGGCCAGGCTGGTGTTAAGCTGGTTTACTTTTTGGTCACAAAATCCTTCTTGTTAACCTTGTTAAGCTAGTTTAAACTTTTTTCCCCCAGAAGAGAATTATCAATTCATGAGTGTCACGAAAGGAGGTTTGTCTTAGAGTTTCATAAAAGTCAGGGGAAAGTCGAGAGGATTTATAGAAATAACTTCATAATCATAAAAGCCTCAATAAAATGGCTCAAAAAGCAAGCTTTACAAATATAATTACAAACCTGGTTTAGCAGAACAGTAATGAACCAGCTTTTTTGGATCAGTGACAAGTAAAATTAGAAGCAGTTATTTTATTAAAAATTGAATTTTCCTGGGTTTCACTGATTCAGAGATACTCACAAAACATCTCTTTTGATTACTCTCTCTATTGGCCATGCATTATATTCATTAATAAAAACGTCCAGCCCTGTCTGTAACCAAGCAGGTGATTGGTTTTCCTATCGATTCGCTGTTTCTCATCTGGGAACAGGTTGAGCTGTGAGGTACGAGTTGATGTTCAGAAATGCGTCAGGGTGAGAGTGAATGTGCCGTGTGTCTTCATCTTTAAACGCAGCACACGCTGACTGCCTCTGCAACAGAACACTGCCAGGAATAAAAAAAAAATGACGGGGTGAGAGAAGAGTGGAATGTTAAATCAGAATAAGCAGGAAAAATACATCAGAGAGTCACAAAAAGATTGTGAAAGGGAGCAGTGAAGGTGACAGAGGAGAAAAAAAAGAGGACAAAAAGAGAGACAGAGATGGAGAGGATGTGTGCGCCAGGGAGACGAGAAAATAAAGAGGGAACCTGAGAATGGAACAAATGTGACAGGATGAGAAAGGGAAGAGTGACAAAGAGAGTGATGGAGCAACAGAAAACGAGGCGAAATTAAAGCAGGTCTGTAGAGATGAAGATGGATTGAAGACAGAAAAAAAGACTTTGAGGAGACAGACCTATTGGCATGAAAATGTGACACATTAAAGGGAAAGTTCACATAAAATTACATCATTTATTCATGTTGTTCCAAATTTCTATGCTGCATAGTCGAAAAAAAAAATCTTAATGTAATTTTTTTTCATACAAAGACAGTTAATAGTGACCACAAGCTGGCAAACTCCAAAACAACAACAACAACAACAACAACAAAAGAGAATATAAAAGTATAAAAGTTTTCCAGCTGAACTAAAGAAACTATTATTGTCTAATCAATAATTAATGATACAACCAGTTGTTTGCAAGAATGCTGAAATACACCACTGAGGTGTTTCAATGACTTGACGAGTGAGTCATTGATTCATTCACTCACTCAACCAATTTGTTAAAAACAATGATTCATTCAGGAACAAAACCTTTGACAGTCTACATGATTTGTTGGGATTTGTTAAAAGTTTTTTTTTATTCATTGAACTGAAGCGTTCAAAGCAAAGATTCATTCAGGAATGAGACAAATGATGGTCTATATGTGAATCACTGAATCATTCACACGACAGGTTTCTTCCAAAAAAAAAAAAAAGTCAAGTTCAAGAACAAAAGTCATTATGAGTGAGTCATGGAATTATTCAGTCAACCAATACACAGAGGCTTCATTCAGAACAATGATTGATTCAGGAATGAAACAAGTGACAGTCTACAAATGTGAATCGTGAATTATTAACCCAAAGGATTTGTTGAAAAACTTTTCATTTAGGAACAAAACAAGTCTTTAAGAGTGAGTTATAGAATCATTTACTCAGCTGATTCATTCAAAACACAGATTCATTCAGGAATGAAACAAGTGACTGTCTATATGTGAATCACTGAATCATTGAGGTTTTTTGCCCATAGATGTGCACTTTTTTTGTGAATCACTGAATCATATACACAACAGATTTTTAAAAAATTAAAATAAATTCAGGAACTAAAGTTGTTATGAGTGAGTCATGGAATTATTCAATCAACCGATACATTCAAAACACATAGAATTATTCACTCAAGCAGCTGCATTCAGAACAATGATTCATTCAGGAACAGAACAAGTGACAGTCTACATATGTAAATCACTGACTCATTCAGATGAATAATAAATAAAAATTCAGGACAAAAGTCATTATGAGTGCATCATGTAATTATTATTCAGTCAATCTATACATTCAAAACACAGAATTATTCACTCGAACAGATGCGTTTGGAACTATGATTCATTTAGGAACAAAATTCACTACTATAATACCACTACTCTCACAGATACAATTTAGTTGATTCTGCATTGACTTTATTTGCTAAATATATTGTGCATAAAATGTAAGTTACTCATGTAACTTCATGTGCTAGCAATCAACTATTTGTGAAAATCCCTTTTCAACTACTCCTTTAAACACACTGCATATTTAATATGGTGCAATATTATAAAATCTGCATGATAAATTCATCTTGGTGTTGGTATACCGCTGAAACCGCTTGTTCTATTAGGAAATCAAATTAACGGAGAAAAGAATTGCAGTAGCACTGAAATGGTTCTGCCATGTGTAAATGAGGGATAGAAGCTTCTATTTTTCTCTGTGTAACCCTCTAATTAACACATCCTTGTTTTAAAACCCCTCAAACCCAAGCACTGCCCTTAGAGGAGCATCCACTCTAATAGCTTATTAGTTGGGTTCCTGGTCTGTTTCCTTGTTATCGGCGAAAATGTATGAGCAAAATCAATTCTCTTACAAACATCCCGCAACCCTCTCTGCGCCTTTCTCTCGCTCTCTTTTTCTCATTTCCTTTCTCCCTCACCTTCACTCGCTCGCTCTCGGTTTGCCAAACACGCCCGCCAACAACGGCCACCGTCAATAAAACATAATGCCTCTGTATTCTTCTCTGATGGCCTGATCTTTGCTTTAAAAAATGGATCCATTAAGAGAGAATGCTATCTCTCTTGTCCTTTCAAGTGATTCTGCATATTCATTATGGAAACGCCATGCGCACTAACAGTGCCAAGTTAAACGTGACCCTGGGCCAATTACGCCTGTCCCACAAATACAATTACAGATACTGTCATTCAGGCCGAATCCCTATTATTACCGGGCCAAGCGCTAACAGCGCGTGCAGGCGCGGGGACCTGCGGAGGCTATACTGCCGCAATATTAAGAGCTGTGATACAGTAAGTTGTTATCCGAGCTGAGCTCGCTGAGAATATCTGAGCTTTCTGAGAGATCTCTGACAGAGACAACAGAGCGAAGCAGCATCCTAATTTAGCATCATTTCTCTGCGGTGGCTTTGCAGCAGCAGGGGAGCCTGTCACAGGCAGCCCGGTGTGACAGGTGAATATTGGGCTGAGCTTCCAGCTGTCTGCCTTTATTCTGTTACCTCGGGAGACAAAAGCCATCACAACACGTGTGCGGCAAAGCGCCCGCCCAATCAGAGCCAAAGAGGAGGGAGGAGAGGAGAGGAGAGACAAGCGATGGCTACACTCAGCCTGCAGTCTGAGCAAAGGCTTTTTTTCCTCGCCTGTTTCCCTGCTGGTCAAACTTCTTTTTCAAACGTGCGCTTGCCTACGATCGGTTAGCTATGCATGAGCAGAGCAGAGGACAGACGGGTTACGGCGGACACAGCCAGAGGGGGTTTGTTATGGGGCTGTGATGAGGGAGAGACAGAATAAATCAGACTTTAGTGGGCGAATGCACAGTTGAATGCAGTCACCTCACTGAAAAGAGCCTGTTTAATGGGTGTGCGTCTAGTTGTTGTACTGTACAGTGCTTTTACCAATACATATCATTTCAGGAACAGAAAATGGTGCTTTAGTACCCTAAGTGAGTACCCTAAGTGAGTGATCCAAAGGCAACCAAATTGGCAAGGAAAACTTAGTAGGAGAAGGGATTCTAAAATTTCTAAAAAATAAAAACTTCCATTCAAAAGTTTGAGGTAAAAAAAAGAATGCTTTTATTTTTAATGCTTTTAGGATGCATTATATGTGTGTGTGTGTGTGTGTGTGTATATATATATATATATATATATATATATATATATATATATAACAATACATTAATACTGATCAATATATTGTTACAAAAGGTTTCTATTTCAAATAAATTCTGTTCTTCTTCCATTCATCAAAGAATTATAAACAAAATGCTATTTTATATTATATTTTACTAATATATTTCACAATATTACTGTTTTAAATGTTTTGATCAAATGCAGTCTTTGTGAGCATAAGACACTTATATATTAATTAACTATACAAATATATACTGATATATTAAAAGATATTACAGACCCCAAACTTTTGAACGGTAGTGTGTATAAATTATGTATAACTGCTATTTTGACTAATTTCTAATTCCTGACATAGATATTTTTGATATAAATCTATAGATATATCAAGTCAAGTCACCTTTATTTATATAGTGCTTTTAACAATACAGATTGTGTCAAAGCAGCTTTACAGTATCAAATAGGAAAATAGTGTGTCAGTAATGCAAAAGGACAATAGTAAACACTCAATTTTCAGTTAAAGGCAGTTCATTATTGAATTCAGTGATGTCATCGTCCAGCTCAGTTCAGTTTAAATAGTATCTGTGCAATCAAGTCGACGATATCGCTGGAAATTAAGTGTCCCCAACTAAGCAAGCCAGTGGCAACAGCGCCAAGGAACCAAAACTCCATCGGTGACAGAATGGAGGAAAAAACCTTGGGAGAAACCAGACTCAGTCAGGGGGCCAGTTCTCCTCTGGTCAGATGAACCAGCAGTTTGTGCAGAGGACTCATCTGGTTCCTGTGGTCTTGTCCCAGTGGCCGTCTAGGTGACGAGGTATTCACTGGGGATCTGTCTCTGGGGCTCATCTAGTTATCCTGATCTCCGCTGACATTCAGAGCTGTAGTGGTCATCTCTAGGTGCTGGATCCATCGTCTGGGCTGGATACGGACTGGATCCGGGTATATCCAAGTTTGCTCACCACAATTTTATTTCATGTGACAAAACAAAACAGGCAAGATGTTATTCTTTTTGCCCTGAATGTAACTAGATGCTTGATACCATGAAGGCTTTCTTTTGACTGACTCAGCTTTGAGCGTGGTATCAATATTTAAGCCAGACGGAGGAGTTCCAAGTACTTTCAGAAAATAAAAAACCTGAAACAGACATTGATTTTCTCAATTCAGAAACAGAACATTATTTTGGTACTTGGATGTTCTGATTACATCAGAGATGGTACTTGGACTGAAAGGTTTGAGAACCACTACTTTAAGATTCAGTTGTATGTTGAAGTCTATAAAAGAATGCAGGTCATGGTCAGTGATGTTACTCGCTGTCTGACACATATAGACCGTAGCTGGCAGCACACAGATAAGGTGTAAGTGTGAAATATGGAGCTGGACTGGCTGAAACCAGTAATATTTACTCTTAGTTGAGTTACAGAACATGTAAACACAATATGCAATATTAAACAGCCAGTACAGTGATGCATTAGATCTATTTAAATGAACCTACAGTACATCTTTAATCACTTATTCCGTTACAGTAATCAGGACAGTAAAAAATTACTTGCCCCAATGGGTGATATATCACTAAACAGAATGAGTGCGCTGCAAAACACGGCTGGCAGTTTCTCAGAGACCCGCTGGAGCGTCAGTGTCATGTTATGTTCAGGCCTGTTCTCATGGCTCTCTGTGTGTGTCTGTGTGTGTGTGTAAAGACCTTGCAGACAACAACAGACATAAATCAGTTTAGGAGGAAATGTCATTCAGCATCACTAATCCGATTGTTTGTCCTGGTAATGCGATTGTTCTGCCGTTTCATTTGATCAGCTGCAACAGATTTAAAATCCCTCACTCATCCTCAACCAGTATGTTTCATCATTTGTCTCTTCCATTTATTTGTACAGTACGGGGGACAGGCATATTGACTGTATGACAGATATATCATCCAGGTTAAATGGTTTACGTTTGTGCATTTTGCGCTACTTCAGTGGGTTTATGGCGGCAGTGTGATTTTTAACCATCTGGCTTTACAATGAATGAATGTGAAAAGCATTACATTTATTTTGAGATAATCATGTCAGTGTCCATCCTGCTGGAATGACATTATCATCAATCTCACAATGATGCGATTAGATCGACAGATTTTATCTAAAAAATTAATATAAATGTAATATTGACATTTAACGGCTTCACAAGGTGCCAAGCAGATTCACCCCAGCCTGAGCTCATTAGTATTTATGGGTATTCGTATGTATTGACAGCACCCAAAATGCAAAAGTATCTACAGGTATGTGTGCACAACTTGCCAATGCTAGCAATGCCAAGCTCTGGATTGATTCCCAGAGACTGCATGAATATGTGTAATATAAATGTATATATTTATTACATATAGTGCATTTATTTATAATATAGTGCATATATTTATTAAAATAATCTTCTTTAGAGTTTTTTCTAGGTGACTATCAAGCCTTAGTCATCTGAAGACTTTTCTGAGATAAATGGAGCTAAAGTTAAATTATTAAGACCTATTGTTTACAACTGTTTTATTGACGTCTTTCTGCAGTTGAAACACTGGTTGAGATGCATTTCAGTGGGAGATACATTTCATAAAGTTGTAATGCAACTTTCAGCATAACGTCTGATGTTCATATCTTGTTTATGTTTTGCAGAAAATAGTAGTAAAGGGAAAGAGATGATTGGTTCTCACACGCTTCACTTGAACTAAGGTGGATCTGTCATGGCAAATAAAAAGCGCCAAACTTTGTTTCTTATCAAACGTATCAAAACTCCAAACAGCATCTTGGGATTTAAGAATCAATATCGGTCCATCAAAATTAGAATTGATCCCAATCAAGAAATAAATTTTTTACCCTAAACCCTAAAAATCATACATTTACATTTGTATGCACTAGCCACACCCAGGCCTGATAACTGCCAGACCTGTTGAATCAAGAAATCACTTAAATAGAACCTGTCTGACAAAGTGAAGCATGCTTAAAGAGCAACACATCATGCCATGATCTAAACAAATTCAAGAACAGATGAGAAACAAAATAGTTGACCTGTATCAGGCTGGAAAGAGTTATAAAGTCATTTCTAAGGCTTTGGGACTCCAGCAAACCACGGTCAGAGCCATTATCCACAAATGGAGAAAACTTGGAACAGTGGTGAACCTTCCCAGGAGTGACCGGCCTACCAAAATTACTCCAAGAGCGCAACGATGACTCATCCAGGAGGTCATAAAAGAACCCAGAACAACATCTAAAGGCCTCACTTGCCTCAATTTAGATCTGTGTTCATGATTCAACAATAAGAAAAAGACTGGGCAAATATGGCATCCATGGGAGAGTTCCAAGGCAAAAGCCACTGCTGACCAAAAAGAACACGAAGGCTCCTCTCACATTTGCCAAAAAGTATCTTGATTATCCCCAAGACTTTTGGGCAAATATTCTGTGGACTGATGCAACAAAAGTTTAACTTTTTGGAAGCTGTGTGTCCCGTTACATCTGACGTAAAACCAACACAGGATTTCATAAAAAGAACATCATATCAACAGTCAAACATGGTGGTGGTAGTGTGATGGCCTGGGGCTGCTTTGCAGCTTCAGGACCTTTACGACTTGCCATAATTGATGGAACCATGAATTCTGCACTCTATCAGAAAATGAAGGAGAATGTCTGGCTGTCAGTTTGTGACCTCAAGCTCAAGCGCATTTGGGTTATGCAGCAGGACAATGATCCCATACACACCAGCAAGTCCACCTCTGAATGGCTCAAGAAAAACAAAATTAAGGTTTTGGAGTACCCAAGTCAAAATCCGGACTTAAATCCGATTGAGATGCTCTGGCATGATAAGGTAAGTTAAAATGTTCCTGTGGGCATGACAAGACAACCGGCACTCCTGGCCGGAACATGTGGACTAAATCCACGGAGCTAGGGATAGCGGCGGCCGGCGAGCATGAGTCAGCGGCAATCCGGCGGGCTTGAGTCAGCGGCGGGCCGGCGGGCATTGAGTCAGAGGCGGGCCGACGGCGTGAACAGGGGAGCCGCGGACGGCGGCGTGAACAGGGGAGCCGCGGACGAGCGGCGACTTCCACGCCGCGGGGCAGACAGACAAACAGGAACAAAATAAAACGTGGTGAAGGGTCGCCGCTTACTGTTAGGTCTGGTCTTCTGTCATGGTGCACACAGCAGGGAGGACACAGGAACACGCAGACGAGGACGTAACTCAAATAATAATAATCTTTAATTCAGACATCAGGGCAAGACAAGGCATGACAAGGCAAGGCAGACAGGAACACCGGGGAGTAACGAGTAGACCAGACAACACGAAACAGAACGGGCATGAACTAATATACACAAGATAATGAGACACACAGTTGAACATACTAAACTAATAATCACATGAAACAAGGACGGGAAACAAACCAAATAAGGACACAGAGGCAGGAACACATGACACACACGACAGAGGACTGACAGGTACATTGAGCGTCAAAAAGTGACGCCAAGTGGTCCTGACCAAGCTTCAATATGTGACAGGTTGGGAGTGAGAACGTGTTGAATTTAAACTGTAGCTACTGAACAGACTTTGCCTGAAAGGGACTTTGAAGTCTTGTGATTCATCTTGTGAAATGTTTTTATCCTCTCTCCTTTTACTTTATAGGTGACACGAGAAAAGATATAAAAGGTAATGATGTATTTAAAGTATAAAACATCTCAAATTTGGTCCATTATTGACAGCTCTCACTCTTCTCCTCAGCCCAGCACTGTGGGGTTTCCTCACTCAGCACTGGTGTTGTAGGGGGTGAGGATGCAGCTGTAGGGAACTGGCCTTGGCAGGTCAGTCTACACAGTTTTGGCCGTCACTTCTGTGGAGGGTCCCTCATCAGCCAGGAATGGGTGCTCACTGCAGCTCACTGCATTGAATATCTGTAAGAACATAAAATAGATGTATAAATCACATAATGTGTGATTTAATGTGAAGATGCAGTTGTTATTCTCAGAGCTATTTCACTGAGACGTTTTGCTTCCTCATTCAGATCCTCAGACATTGGCTTGAACGGTACGGTTTATCTGGGTAGACAGAGCCAAAATATTTCAGTCTCTCACTCACATGAGGTGATTCGTGGAATCCAATCCATCATTCCACATCCAGACTATGATCCCTCGCAGTTCGTTAATGACATTGCCTTGCTGAGACTGAGCGAGCCAGTCAACTTTACTAGCTACATCAGCCCGATCTGCCTTGCTGCTAATGACAGTGTCTTTCACAACGGCACCACTTGCTGGGCAACTGGATGGGGAAAAACTGGCTTTTTAGGTAATGACCATCATTTTAACACACTAGACTACATGTATTCTAGGTTATGTATCCAGATTACAAAATGTAGGCCTACTACATTACACTGAAAACTTTACTAGATGTACATTTGTAAAGTGGACACGTTGGCAATTTATTTTCCTTTCATTTTATATTAGAATCAGGCAATAATGGCAAAGTACAGGGCACAACATGGACTTACAAAGATTACACTCGTTAAATGGTTTAAATCCAATTAAAATATCCATTAAGTTTTTGCATTTCCATTTTCTAATAAAAATATATATCTGAATAAACTTCACATCATAAACAATTGTATGTAACACTTTACGAACATTATGAACTTTATGAACATTAAGTGAACCTTTACTCTTTTTTTTAAATCTAAACCTTGAGATTTATTTTAAGATGTATTTATCATTTCCCTTCTCATTGCTTTTCCTGGCTGTGAATTGAGCTGTGCCACATCCCTCAATGTGACATCATCAGCTTTCAGTCATATTCAAACTTGGCACGTGAATATGGGGTGAAGTGTCACTTGAACAATTTACAGGATTAAATAAATTTTTAAATGAAAATTTACAAAATTCAGATATTATTTTCATGCATTTCATAGGCGAAAGACAGAAGCTGTCTTTTGTGAATAGAAATGTAAAGTCAGCACTTCATTTCATGCACAAAATGAATTTCGTGAACTAAATTCTATGGAGTGAAAACAGTATCAAATCCTCCCACAAATGCTCGCGAGAGATCCACACTCGCGCACACAATCCACAAATGCACACGAAGGATCCACAGGACCATCCACAAATGCAAGCGAGAGATCCACACTCGTGCACACAATCCACAAATGCATGTGAGAGATCCACACGCGCACACAGCAATCCAGGCAAAGGCAAGTGCATTATTGTTTCTTTGCTCACAGAATGATCCTCAAATACTGTATCTGTACCCATTATTTCATGCACAACAAATTGCGAGTCCTTTGAATTAGTGTTCTGCCTTAAGAATGTCTATAAATACCTGCTTTTGTATTTGCGATTCTTTTGAGACTGTCATTCCACAGCCTTAACTCACAAATGTGCACAAGCCTATCTGTACACTTTACCTATGGAATGAATGAAGTAGGTGGTCAGACGTGTAGTAGAATGTTGATCTGAATGGCGATCTGCTTCAAGGATCCTGTTTTGTAACGTTAGTGTGACCAACATTTGGAATTTCATCATGTGATATTTTTACTTTTTCATTGGGTACACGTGTATCTTCGTCTTCTTTGTCTTATGTGCACAAATTGTACAATTTTATTATCCTTTGTGTTTGTGAAATGCAGTGAGCTGTATGCTGCAAGTATCATGTTTCTGTAGTGCCATGGGCAGTGTTCATTGCAGCCATACAGTGCTGCTTTTAGTGATAGGAGTCCGAGGTCCGATCATATTCCTTTCTCTTCTTTTCATTTGTTGTGTATTAGTCTATGTCTATAAATGTTGGAGAAACTACCCTTTCTGCAAATAACACGAATAACAGGAAATGCTTTATTTATAGTGATTCATTAACCGGTGAACTGGTGGAAGCTGTATCAGCTGAACTGAGCAGTGGCTGTACGACTGACTTCTCATATGAAAACATTTCATTTTTAACAGGCATTGCCTGTTTGCGCAAAAAATGATTGGAATTTGTGGATTGTGTGCTCGAGTGTGGATCTCTCACGAGCATTTGTGGGAGGATTTGATACTGTTTTCACTCCATAAAATTCACTTCATTCCAGTTTGCAACCTAACCGTGTTCTTTGAATGTACTTTTAATTTCATTGATAACAAAAACACATTAAGTGCATAAAGTGCATATGTCCATCACTTCAGCGAAATATATATCTTTAAGGAATGGGTATTTGAAATACTCATGGACAAAATGTTTTGTGACATACTGGGAGCATTTTGCTTACAAAAGGTGTTTTCTGTTATCCATGAAGTAAAAAGTTCATTCAGCCTTACATGCTCATAAAATGGAAAGAGTGTGTATTAAATAGACTAGCAGCAGGACATCGCATGATCATACAAGCATTGAATTTAAATTTACTGTAAATGCATTACATTAAATGTAAATACATGGATCCATATTTTTATCTGAACATCTCAAAAACCTGTTTTCTTGATATAACACTTAGGCGCTGAGCATACTTATGGAACTCTGCTGGAAGTGAAGATGAACATAGTGGGGAATAAGGAGTGTGACTGCAGTTTTAAGGACATAACAATCACTCCGACAATGATCTGTGCTGAAGGAGAGGCTGGCAAAAGAATGTGTTATGTAAGTTATAACAGTTTATGACACAAGGTGGTTGAATTCTTTATCTGACTGAGTGACACACAATCCAAGGGAATTTATTTAACATGTACAGCTATGAAGTAGTTCCAGGATACTGACCATATTGTAGCATAATCACTTTGTTCAATAACACATATCAGTGCTGTACATTAACTTTTTTTTTTTTTGCATATACTGTAGCTGCTACAGAGGTTAAAAATGTTTGTAGCAAAGGTCACACAATTGTAGCACAAGAATAAAATGTTACCGTCTCTGGAAACAACCACAAGTAGTGCAGTTTAATGGACATTAATGTTCTAATATTATTATTATTATACATTAAACTAAATAAGAAACATTATTATTGCAATAACACTGTTTCACTATAATATACAAAACAGTGTATTTCAGAATAAATATAATAATTATTATATCATTGTATTTTACAGAAAGCTGCAGGGTGACCTGTTAACATGCAGGGGGCTAAAACAATGAAATGTCTAAGGTTTTAATATAAAATATTAAATTGTTATGATAAAAAAAATATGCATATGCATCTATAACATGGATCTTATGCATCCACTGAGAGAGAAAAAAATCCTGTACACTTCTCTACACTGGAGAATAATGTATGCATATGGATGTTTACTTTTTACTATTTCTTTAGAGAAATGTGTTATTTTTCTTATATTTATACCCCCGCTCTGACACATTCAGTTCAGTTCATGGAGTTCTCTTCTAATGAGCTGATGAACTGAATCAAGTTTGTTAAATAAGGAAGACATGAAAAATGTGCAGAATGGGGGGTTCCCAGTACCAGGATTAATGCTGCATTCCATTTATCTCGGAAATCGAATGTCTCGGTTGGGAATGATGTCACACCCAAGTGGACCCTGTTCCAGTAAAGAAATAAAAAACAAAACAAAACAAACAAATCAACAACAACAAAATCAAGATGGACCCATCTATTGTTAGCAATACCAGTTAATTAAAACTAATAGAAAGCAGTATTTTGCACAGATAACGCCATAGTATCATGTCTGGAAATAGAGGTTGGATAGTACTGTGTGCACCACTGAGTTTTTTGAGGCACAGACAAACATAAGTGCTAATAAACAATAGATTACTACTGTTTCTGTCACGCCTGGTTTTGGGGTTTGTTTCATGTTAATGTTTTCATGTCTTTTATTTTGGAGTTTAGTCATGGTTCTTGTCTAGTCATGTGGTTCCTTTGCCCTCTTGTTTTCCTGCTATTGGTTCCTTTGTTCACTGTGGCATGTTCTGATTGGTTGCTTTAGTCATGTGCCTTGTTTCCCATAAGGTGCGTTCGACTTCATGCAGCACTTAGCAGACCGATCGGCGGCTGACTTGAAGCAGTGCATGCCGGTTAGAAATTTAGTCCGACTTGAACCGGCGCCGACGCCACGTCACTGTCACGTGTGGCATCAAAGTACCGCGAGAGCGTTTCGAGAGCAGCCGGCTCCCTCAGCCGGCGCAGTTTCTCCAGAGTGACTGCAGGAGCGCTGATGACGAGCTGTTTCACGATTGGCCAAATTCACCACATGACAACAACGACGTGTGTTTCTAACATCTTCAAATCCAATACTGCGCATAAATCTGTTTTTAGAACAGTAAAAGCTTTTTTACTGTAGTCGCAATGTTATATTGAGTCACGTTTATCATAAAACACTGATGAAAGCATATATACCCCCACTTTATTAGTATTTAAATAGTTTACGTTGAACTTTATTCTTGAGCAGATGGCGCTGTATTAAGCAGTATATAAAAAGTGTTTCTGTTGCTCATGAAAACGTTTCTGAAACGTCTGTGTATTTGACAAATATTGGATTTTATTCACTTCATCTGTGATAGAGTATGCAAACACCGCGTGAGTGTCACTAACGGGAGCAGAAAGTGTCCGGCTTGACGGCTCCGTTTTCAACTCCGCCCCCAACTGCAAGTGGCTACTCTCGTTGATCGCCGTCTGTAGCCGCGCTTCAAGTCGAACGCACCTCTTGGTTCCTTTGTTCATTGTGTCATGTTCTGATTGGTTGCTTTAGTCATGTGCCTTGTTTCCCATTGGTTGGATTGTGTCATGTGACCCTCTTTGTTTGGTGTATATATAGCCCTCGTGTAGCCTTTAGGCTTGTTTGACTTCATGCGGCCCCGCAAAGATCGGCCGCCACCTGACAAAAGCAATGCATTCTGGTTAAAACATTTGTCCGACTTTGATCGGCGCTGCAGCCGCCTTACGATCACATGTGCCATCAAAGTACCATGAGAGCAAAACGAGACCAGCCGCCGTGGTCAGGCACTGCAGTTGCTCAAAAAAAAAGTGTGTCGTCATCGCCTTGATGACGACACACTTTATTCTCATTGGTCAGATTTTGTGATGACGAGCACGACGTGTGTTGCATGTTTATTCTAACAATTAAATTCCAATAATGCTCACAAATCTGTGTTTTTATAACAGTAAAAGCTTTTTTAGTGTACGTCGCACTGTTATCTTGAGTCATTTTTATCAAAAACACTGATAAAAGCATACCCCACTTTATTGGTATTTAAATAGTATATGTTTATGTTGAACTTTATTCATGAACAGATGGCGCTGTATTAAGCAGTATATAAATTCTGTGTATTTGACAAATATTGCATTTAATTCACTTTATCTGTGATAAGAGTATGGAAACACTGTGAGAGCGTCACTACCGGGAGCAGAAAGTGTCCAACTTGACGTCTCCGCTTTTAATTCCGCCCCGACTGCAAGCGGCTACTCTCGCCAGCCAATGGCAGGCTAGTGTAGTTCATCTCGAACAAGCCTTTTGTCTCTCGTCGAGTATTGTCCCTGTAATCTCTGTTGGTGAGTTCTTGTTTCTGTTCATGCCAAGTCTATTTCTAGTCAAGTTTGTTCATTTCAAGTCTGTTTCAATTCAAGCCATTGTCAAGCCAAGCCTGTTGGGATTGTTTCATGACTTTGTTGTAAATAAACTGCACTTGGGTTCACTATGATCGCCTTCAGCAGACTGATCGTTACAGTTTATTTTCCGCTGATGCACCGAGCAGCCATATTGGATGTTGGAGTTGTTGTGATTCTTTTGAGATTCCGAGTCAGAACTCTGACTTGGAATTTGGAATTTCCAACTTCAGAGTACAAATGGAATGCAGCATAAGAACCACTGCTGTAGCGTAATAAGATGCAGATAGATGTGTTTTACCTGATGAAACATCAATACAACAACCATACAATTGTGAGAATAAGATGGTTCTTCGAGCCATCTTGGGTATTTTTATAAGAATAAAGTATATTTATAGGCCTAATTGACTTAGCCTTCTATCATGGTATAGAATACTATAAAAAGTTTGGTTTCTGCCTCATTCTCTGAACCCATGTCATTCGACTGGAGTTAAGTGAATTTTGAATTAAAACATGTCATTGAATGTTCTCTTTGTTTGACAACAGGGTTTGTCAACAAGCTCACACACGTTGCAAAACTGTATCGCACGTATGTGACACACAACATATGCAGTATATCACGCTGTACAGCCCTGCATGTACATGTATTTACGATGATATACAAGAAGTTTAAGCTTTCCTCAGACAACATCTGGTCCATATAGCTCAAGTTAGTTTCTTTAAAATTAATAGTTTAATGATTTCACAGCCCTTGCTTTCATTTTTAGGAAGATTCTGGTGGTCCATTACAGTGTGAGCAGGATTCTGTCTGGATCTTAGCTGGCATCACTCATCCTTCTTCTTGTGGCACTGGAATTGCACCTGACAGCTATGCTAGAGTCTCCAAATTTCAAAACTGGATTATGGAGAATGTTAATGGAACAGATATTGGCTTTGTGACTTTTACATCTGATGGTGAAGATAAGGACAGCAGCTTTCTGTGCAGTGGAGAAGATATAGGTAAGACCAAAATCAGGTGAAAGTTAACTGTCAGTAAAGACAGAATTGAGCCTTCTTTTCCTCACTTAAAACCTCTCTTTTCAACTATTTTGGCATGGTCAATAGTTATCATTTAATTCCTACAACTTTTGAGGTACTACTAGCACTGTTTTGCCATCCAGATGGTCCTATTGCAAGAGGATAGTGATGACCACAACGGCGGTTTTTATACTTTTCCTCATTAAATAAGATTTTGTTCAGGTGATAACCTAATTCATTAAGCAGAATAAGGTGAGCTGGAATTAGTTTTGTTTCTGCATTGGCTCACCCAATCAAAAAAAAAAAAAAAAAAAGCACTTCCATAATATACTTAAAGTGCTTTATTTTCACACACTAAGTTTGTAATTAATATACTAAAATTTATTCTTTAGTACTTAAGGTAATCTTAAGAACATCTAAGTTTACTTAAATGTGCTATTTTGTTACACAATGAATATGAACTAAAATGTGCTTTTAACATACTGTCTCTGTATTTAATAAATGTATTTAGTTACCACTTGTAGTACAAGTTGGTTGAACCCATCTTTCATACACCAGTGCGTTCAAGTGTACTACAAGTAGTAACTAAATATTTTTTTAATACATGAGTTTATCCTGACTTCACAAAGAGTTTTGACTATCAGTGTAACATACACATTGCTGCTCATTCTTGCCTTGAAACTTTTTTTAACATGATGTTTAAGAGCAGGTAAACTACTACTTCTTGAAAATCAGACATCATATACAAGTGCGCTTAAAAATATCTTATCTATTTGCTTTTCAGTATCTCAGCTTTTGCAAGCATATTGTTTCCTATAGACTGATTAAACCTAACCCCTGGAAACTATGTAGAAGCCAGTTAACAGACTGAAACTGAACATTTTAATTTCAGCTAGTTCATGCAATTTTTTTGAGTGCCGTATGCATCAAGTCCATGCTGTGAAACAAAGTTATGTGTAACAACATTTACTACAAAATAATCATTATGTTGTGGATCACTGTAGTTTTTTATTTTTTTTATTTTTTTTTTTTAATTCCGGTATTTTTTCTCATTGTTTTATAATTTCAGGTCTTTTCTACCCATTTGGAAATGAAGACATAGAGAATCCCTCTGAAGATGATGGAAGCTCTCAGTTAGTATTATTGGAAGAGCCCTTTGTATATTTTCGACATGTTTATCAACAAGTTTATGTAAGAGCATTGTCTTCATAAATTGTGTGTGTGTGTGTGTGTGTGTGTGTGTGTGTGTATTAGGGGTGTGCGATATATATCGTCTTCGATAATATCGTAATTGTTGTTTTAACGATGTGCAATTTGACATTATCGAGTATTTTGCAAAAACCAAACAGAACACCTACGGAGAGCAAATTTACATTACGTGATGAAGTCTAGACTAGGGCGCGTGCGCATTTAGAGTGTGTTTCTTCACTGCATGATTCAGTCTAATAAAATGCATTAAGAATGATCACAAAATTCAAGATATGGAGGCAGAAAATGTGTACATATATATATATATATATATATATATATATATATATATATATATATATATATATATATACATTTCATATATATATATATATATATATATATACTGTGTATATATATATATCATTTCATATGGTTAAAATCACATGAAGAGAGCAGTTTTTTCTTCAAAAATAAGCATGATTACAAATGTGATGTTGTTTTTATACAACAATTCAACAAACAATAAGTTAATATTAAGAAACTTACGTTTTAGACACCATATTGCCTGTTTTTGCTCCATTTCGTCAACAAAAAAATAATTCCAAACAGCTACAGTTTTGCGTCTCTGAGCAACATTAGGCGTTTCGTTCCTGAATGAATCAACCGTTTAAATGATTCGGTTCAGTCGCAATGACTCACTTGTTAACATTGACTTGCTGCCACCTACTGACGATTTTAATTTCACATTCAAAGTATCTTTTCATTTTAAAGGGGTCATATGATGCTTTTTTAAAGATCATTATTTTGTGTATTTTTGGTGTAACAAAATATGTTGACATGCTTTAATGTTAAAAAAACACATTATTTTTCAAATACTGTACATTATTGTAGGTCCTCTATGCCCCGCCTCTCTCAAACGCTTCGTTTTCTGAAGTCCCCTCCTTCAACAAAGCGCGGTCTGCTCTGATTATTAACAACATTACGCAATGATGGCCGAACACCTAAAGCTTTTCGTCGGAAATGCGCCCCTTTAAAATTTACATGACTACAGCTTTTCACGACAAAATGCAAGACAGTTAATAATGTCCTTAGTTTTACCATCAGTTCAAGCCTGAAAGAGTTGCTTGATGATGCTGTATGTGTTTGCACACAAGCCACGATTAAGACAGCTGACTCCACTGTGATGTGACCCTCTCTCTCTCTCTCTCTCTCTCTCCCTCTCTCACACGCATGCAGACACACACACACACACACACACACACACACACACACACGTGTGGGGGCGTGTTTGAATGAGCTGTTTTAGGGGGGCGTGGCAGAGTCTTAACTTTGATAAAGAATATTTCTTTGGTTTTGAGACTTTAGTCTTTGCAACTTCAGGGATCTTATCTATGAACAATCTGCTTGTAACACTCCAAAGAGAAAGGAAAACTTGAAATCGCATCATATGACCCCTTTAAAATAATTTCATATATCAGTATTCAATGTTTTATGTTTAAAATATCAAAACATTATGCGTTTGTAACTGCAGGTTAAAGCACTCCATGTCCCTCTGAGCTCCATTAAATAGTGTGTAAATACATCTAAATGCCACTTCAGATGCAACTTCTGCAAAGGTTAATTTTGTTGATACTGGTTTCATTTGTTTGACAACAGCCCAAATGTCTTATTATGCTAACTGACTGATTAAATGTAACTATTTGATTCAAAAGATGCACACTTTTAGGGAAAAAAGTGCTTATTAGAAGTAAAATTGCCCATAAAAGGTAAAAATCAATTTAAACTTATATAAAAAGATTAATTTCTATCAATGATGTGAACTGACCACACAGAATATGAAGAATATCAAAAACTGCAGCTGTCCACAGTAGTCAGATATCAGCACAATAACACACTCGGCAAAATATCGTCTAATTATCGTTATCGAAAAAATCCAAAAAAATATCGAGATATCATTTGTTTTCAATATCGCACACCCCTAGTGTGTATACAGTGCGTTCAGAAAGTATTCAGAATTCACTCCATACACCATAATGAAAAAGCAGAAAAATTGTGATAATTGTGCAAATTTATTAAAAAAGATTGCTTTGAAATATCACACTGACATAAGTATTCAGACCCCTAACTCATTTGAAGCAGATCATACACTATCCAGTTGTTGAAAGAAAACAAACCTGTCTTTTTAAGAGTTTCAGGTTCCATTTTGTACTGTTCTTTTATAATATTGTTTTACCTCTGTTTCAGGTTAATAACAATGGCCATTTGACATTTGATGAGCCTCTTTCACAACCGGTACCCAATTATTTACATTCGCAACTCAACAGAGACATCATTGCTCCATTTTGGACAGACATGGACAACAGAGTCAATGGAACAATCTCCTATCGTCAGATCACCAGTGGTAGACTCTTACTAGCAGCTTCAAACAACATAAACCAGTATTTTCCAAATCTGAACTTCACTGCCTCATGGCTGTTCATTGCCACTTGGGATAAAGTGCCGTATTATAACTACCAACAATCGGTAAGCTATCTGTTACTGTTATTACTCACATCTGGTAGTTTCTGAATGTTTAGGAAAAGACTTTTTGAATTGTTCCAAGTATTATTCAAGTAATTTGATGTGGTGTCTTAACATGTTTAAATGCATCATCATTTGGTGTCTCTAAATAAGACATCTTTATTGATTTATTGACTTTAATGATCAAGTTTGGTTTCCTCTTTAGATGTTTTTATTTCTCTAAGAATGCAGGCAAACCTGTGTTAGGCCAACACTGCTACACTCTAAAAAATTCTGGGTTAATTAAAATCCAATGCTGGGTAAATATTGGATAGAACACATGCTGGTTTGTTTTCAACCAACAGTTGGGTTAAATGTTTAACCCAACCTTCAGTAACCCAACCGCTGGGTCTAAACAACCAGTTGCTGGGTTCATCCATATTTAACCCAGCATTTTTTAGAGCGCATCAAGCTTGTTCCAGTTCACAACAACCTTTAAAAATAGCTGTGTGAAATTCACCTTCACATTAAGGTGGATAATTTCATCATTTTGAAGTAGGTCTAGTAAATTTGCCTCAGTGACCAACAGGAAACTGCTTAGTTTTGAAGTGACTTCTGCTTGAGCTGTGCTTTATAAATCTCTATGCCATTAGATATTGGACCTGTTTTATTGCACTAATGTGGCCTCAGATAATTTGAGTAAGAGAAAGAGGAAAGTTTTGGTAAAGAAACAGTATCCCATGTTATCTGTATTTATATAGTTTTTACCTTCATCTTCCAGGCGTCGACCTTTCAAGTGGTTTTGGTGTCTGGCAAAAACATGTCATTTACACTCATGCATTATGGTCATATCGCTCCGACCACATATCCTGTAGAGGTAAAGTGATATGAAAACCATACTGATCAAAATAGATTTCTGTAATCGCTATACGATAAGAGTTTGGTTTTAACTGAACTTTTCATTGTCTTGTTATTTGATTGACAGTCTGGCTATGACACAACTGATTCGACTGATTTCTTTTCAATTCCTGTCTCTGACGCCACATATCTGCCATACACAAGCAATGTCAATGTAAAGGGTCGATGGGTTTTTCGAGTTGACCGTGCATCAGAAAACAATGGTACAATAATATAATAATTTAAAATACATGGCCTTTATTGCATATCTTGGTTAATAGTTGCTTATCAGTTGAAACATTTAGAACAATTCATTGGACAATTAATATGTAGTAAAATGGTGCACTGTTTAATTTTGGTACAGTATGTACTGTAACAAGGCCATTTCATGCAATGACATTTTTTCTTTTTCAAGGGCTTTTTTATCCATCTGGCTATCAGAACACACAGAACCGCTGTCGAAGTAATACAAGCTCACCAGCTCTGTACTTGATATATCCTTTCTTATACTTTGGACGCACATATCAAAACATATATGTGAGATGTTACATTAAACACATTACGTATGAATTACATTAATGCATTACAATAAGTCATGTTATTTGAGTTAAATGTTCAAATCTCTACTATAGGTAAACAATAATGGACATTTGACGTTTGAACCATTTTATGAAAGCCTCCCCAAGGCTTTCCCTGTCAACTCTTCTAGAGACATTATAGCTCCACTCTGGGCAAAGTTTGACTGTAGCGTCAGTGGAAGCATCTCCTATCGCATTGTAACTCGAGGCTGCATTCTGGACAGGGCGAGAAATGATATCAAACAGTATTTCTCTCAGTTTGGGTTCTCAGTGCGCACAGTCTTCATTGCTACTTGGAATAGGGTGCCCTACTTGAACAGCCCCACTACGGTAAATAGCATGACAGGTTACATTCTCCTTCTTAAACCTAAGTTTAGTACAAATCTATGGTGAAACTGAAAATGAGTTTTACATCCCTGATAATATCAAACTTACTAAAAGGATTGCATACATTTAGCTTAAATGAGTTTTGTTTATAGAGAGTTTATAACTGTGCTGTTTTTTAATTGAAACTTAATGTTTTTACTGGACTTATCCTAGGAATCCTCCTTCCAAGTCGTTCTAGTCATTTGCAGAACTCTTTCTTTTGTCATAATGAACTATGGAAATATCTCCTCAACTGATCAACGTTTTCAGGTTGGACAAAATAAAAATCTTGCTACAAAACTTTGAGATACATACGATAATAATGGGACCTTCATATTAACTGGTCATATACATTTTTTTTTTTTTACTCGCAGGCTGGCTATGACACAATAAACTCAACAAATTATTTTTCAATCCCTGTGCCTGATGAAAATAAGCTGTTCAACTCCAGCAATGTCAGTGTACCGGGACGCTGGGTATTTCGTGTTGATGGTGGGCCTGAGGAGGGTAAGGTCACTGTTTAATATAGAAAATATCACATTATTTGATAAACATCAAAGATAAATATACAGCATTTTCATGCTTATAAAATGTACTCTTTAAAATGTTTAAACATGCCTCAATAATATTATTGGAAATATTAGGAATATTCTACCCATATGGAGATGAAGAGGATGAGATGAGCCCGCAGTCAGATGATGGAAGTTCTCCACTGATTCCTCTGCTGCAACCATTTGTGTACTTTGGCCGTGTATATGACAAAATATTTGTAAGAAGCATTGTGATATTCATGACTATTCTATATAGATTATTGTTTCTCAACGGGGGTGCTCGGATAGTATCTGGGGGCGCTGGAAGCAATATTTTTGAAAGGGGGCACTGAGGTGTTCTTGGGGACATTTTGTTAAGGTGATTATTCCAAAGATAATGAGCTGAAACTTGCAAAATAATATGATCACACGTCCCAACGCCATACCTATTTGTCTTGGTAGTGTGTTAGCGCAAGCGCGTGGAGTTCTTCAGAAATAAAATGCGGTATCTGTTTACTGTAGAGCGCATTCGATGACAGAAACACTGATTATAATGGGTTCTATGTGCTTTGGCACAACGTGTCGCAGCATTCGTGTCCGGTGTAGTAGTGTTCCGTGCTATTATTCCAATGATACTAGACTAGACGGTGTGTCACAGACAGGCACCAACCCTACCCCTTTATAACTCTGGGGAGCAAACCAAAATCTTCATTAATGCCACAAAGTCACCACTTCCTCAAAAATGTCTTTATTTTACCAAACTGAAATCGGAAAGTAGGAAATTTGATTAAAGTGGAAATTTAATTATGATTATCACAAATATACAGGTGCATCTCAGAAAATTAGAATATGATGAAAAAGTTCATTTTTTCTTGTAACTTATTTCAAAAAGTGAAACTTTCATATATTTTAGATTCATTACATGTAAAGTAAAATATTTAAAAAAGTTTTTTTGTTTTAACTTTGATGATTAGAGCTTACAGCTAATGAAAGTCAAAAATCAGTATCTCAAAATATTAGAATATTTCCTAAGATCAATCAAAAAAAGGATTTGCAAAACAGAAAAGTTCAAGTTCTTTAAAGTATGTTCATTTAGGCACTCAATACTTGGTCGGGGCTCCTTTAGCACAAACTCCAGCATCAGTGAGGTGTGGCATGGAAGAGATCAGCCTGTGGCTCTGCTGAGGCACTATTGAGCCTTCAGCTCGTCTGGATTGTTGGATCCACTGTTTCTCATCTTTCTCTTGAAAATATCCCATAGATTTCGTATGGGGTTCAGGTCAGGCATGTTGGCTGGTCAATCAAGCACAGAAATATCATGGTCAGCAAAGCACTTTGAAGTGGTTTTGGCACTGTGGGCAGGTGCTAAAGTCCTGCTGGAAAAGGAAATCAGCATCTCCATAAAGCTTGTCAGCAGATGGAAGCATAAAGTGCTCTAAAATCTCCTGGCAGACAGCTGCATTGACTTTGGACTTGATAAAACACAATGGACCAACACCAGCAGACGTCACGGCACCCCAAATCATCACTGACTTCGGAAACTTCACACTGGACTTCAAGCAGCTTGGATTCTGTGCCTCTCCAGTCCTCCTCCAGACTCCAGACCTAGATTTCCAAATGAAAAGCAAAATTTACTTTCATCTGAAAAGAGGACTTTGGACCACTGAGCAACAGTCCAATTCTTTTTCTCCACAGCCCAGGTAAGATGCTTGTGACGATGTTTCTGTTTCAGAAAGTGGCTTGGTAGCCCTTTTCCTGAAGATGTCTGAGCGTGGTGACTCTTGATGCACTGACTCCAGCTTCAGTCTACTCCTTGTGAAGCTCTCCCAAGTGTTTGAATCAGCTTTGCTTGACAGTATTCTCAAGCTTGCGGTGATCCCTGTTGCTTGTGCACCTTTTCCTACTCAATTTCTTCCTTCCAGTCAACTTTGCATTTAATATGCTTTGATACAGCACTCTGTAAACAGCCACACCTTTCAGTAATGACCCTCTGTGACTTACCCTCTTTGTGGAGGGCGTCAATGTTCGTCTTCTGGATCATTGCCAAGTCATCAGTGTTCCCCATTATTGTGGTTTCAAAGAACAAGAGATATCTAGAATTTATACTGAAGGGATGGTCATTTATTGAAACTCAAATGTAAATATTCTAATATTTGAAATACTGATTTTTGACTTTCATTAGCTGTAAGCTCTAATCATCAAAATTAAAACAAAAAAAAACTTTTGAAGTGTTTTACTTTACATGTAATGAATCTAAAATATATGAAAGTTTCACTTTTTGAAATAAGTTACAAGAAAAAATGAACTTTTTCACCATATTCTAATTTTCTGAGATGCACATGTAGGCCTATAAATCAGGGCAGCACTAAAATAGTTACTATTTTGACTAGGAGAATATGTATCTTCTACTTAGTTTTCGCTGAATACTAATTGCAAACATCCACCCAAAATTTAGAGGCAAAATCACAACAGCAAAAGGGCGTTCAAGAGTTCCAGGAAAGGAAGAACAAAAGGTAATCTCTTTTATAAAAAATAAAAAATAAAAAAAAAAAATAAAAAAAAATCCTTTGTGAATATATTCTAAACAGGATATATATATACATATATATATATATATATATATATATATATATATTTAAATGTCTCTTTAACCTTTGTGGCAACAGGGTCAGTGTCAGATAGAGAGTGAAAGATCCCTCAACATTGCCAAAGCACTGAAAATCACAAACATGTTTAAAAACTCTGTAATGTTCTTACACTTATTGTTAAATAATTTACTGTAAAAAAGCAATTTGCTGTCTTTTTTGAACAGTTTAATGGATCATTGAATTAAGTATTTAATTTCTTAAAATTGTAATGACCCCAAACTTTTGAATGCTATAGCCTACTGTAAATATAATAATAGTTCTCATCATATACACAAAATAATAATCAACTGTAATATTCAGTGAAAATGATTAGATTATATTTAATTTAATGGGGGGGGGGGCAGTAAGAGACCTGGATAATGGGTGGGAGGTGCTAGCCCAAAAAAGGTCGAGAACCACTGATAGATGATGAAACTTCAAAATCCAGACTGGTTTTTATTTTACAGGTGAATAATAATGGAGACCTGACCTTTGATGAGCCATTTTCCCGGTATCATCCCTATTATTTTCCTGCATACTCGACTAAAGACATCATCGCTCCACTGTGGACAGACATTAATAATGAGGAAGGAACCATCTCTTACCGACAAGTAACAGATGCTCGTCTTTTGAATCGGGCTTCAAGAGACATAAACAAATATTTTCCAAACTTGAACTTTTCTGCCTCTTGGGTTTTTATTGCTACATGGGATAAAGTTCCGTACTATAGAAACAGAGAGGTGGTAAGTTTATCTTTCAGTTAGTTTTGTTTTTACATAGTATTTTCAGTGAATATTCAGAACTCTATTAATGATGACTGTATTAATGAGGGATTTCCACTCTCATCCAGGAGTCGACCTTTCAAGTGGTGTTGGTGTCTGGCAAAAACCTGTCATTTACTCTCATGCATTATGATTTTATCACTTCCACCCAAAGTGTAGAGGTAAAGAAGTGAAAAATATGTGAAAATATTGTTACCCCAGGTTACAATCTTTAGCAGTGTGAAATGGTTTTGAATTTAATACAATTTTTTTCTTTGTTTTCTTCATTAACAGTCCGGCTTTGACACAATTAATTCTACTAATTTCTTTTCAATTCCTGTTTCTGACATCACAAATCTGCCACAAACAAGCAATGTCAACATCATGGGTCGATGGGTATTTCGTGTTGACAGTGTATCAGGCAACAATGGTACAATAATTGAATAATTAAAAATACACTGAATTTATTGCCTATCTTGTTTAATAGTTTATTTTTTGAGACGTAGAACAATTCATTGATATGCAGTTAAATGTTGAAATGTTTAATCTTGGTATGTACTGTACCAAGGCCATAATATGTAATGATGTATGTTTTTTTTTTTTCCAGCTCCGTTTTATCCAACTGGCTATCAGGACTCTCAGAGACCCCGTCAAAGTAATACAAACCTAACAGCTCTGCACTTGCCGTATCCATTTTTGTACTTTGGACGCGAATACAATAACATATATGTAAGATGTCATGTTAAACAAATTACATTTGAAGTACATTGCTACATTACATGTCATGTTGCTTCAGTTAAATGGTCAGTAAAATATTCTTTACTATAGGTCAACAATAATGGACTTTTGATATTCGAACCATTTTATGAAAGACTCCCCAAGGCTTTCCCTGCCAACTCTACTGGAGACATTATAGCTCCACTCTGGGCAAAGTTTGACTTTAGTATCAATGGAAGCATCTCCTATCGCATTGTAACTCGAGGCCGTATTCTGGACCGGGCAATAAATGATATCAAACAGTATTTCCCTCAGTTTGGGTTCTCAGTATATACAGTCTTCATTGCTACGTGGAATAGGGTGCCCTACTTGAACAGCCCCAATACGGTATGTAGATTGAATGATTATATTAATCTTTTTAAACCTACGTTTAGTGTAAATTTAGGCAGAGATAGAAATTAAGCTATACATTCTTGATAATATCAGATTTATTAAATGGATTAAATACATTTAGCTTGAATGAGTTTTGTCTATAGAAAATTCATAGCTGTGTTTTTCATTCAAACTTAATGTTTTTACTGGACTTTTCCTAGGAATCCTCCTTCCAAGTTGTTCTAGTCATTTGCAGAACTCTTTCCTTTGTCATGATGAACTATGGAAATATCTCCTCAACTGATCAGAGGTTTCAGGTTGGACAGAATAAAAATCTTGCTACACAACTTTGAGATTCATATGATAATAATTGGACCCTGAATGTCTTTCAGTGGAATTAGGAAAAAAAAAAGTTTCAAAGATCATCATATCAACTGGTCATATTTCATTTATTAATTACATTTTTTTTATTTACTCATAGGCTGGCTATGACACAATAAACTCAACACATTATTTTTCAATCCCTGTGCCTGATGAAAATAAGCTGTTCAACTCCAGCAATGTCAATGTGCCGGGACGCTGGGTATTTCGTGTCGATGGTGGGCCTGAGGAGGGTAACTTCATTGTTTAATATAGACAATATCACATTATTTGATAAATAGTTATGAAATATAACATGAAAGAAAAAAAAAAGTCATTTTGATGCTTATAAAATGCCCTCCCTAAAATCCTTAAATGCTCATAAAAATATTATTGGAAATATTAGGAATATTCTACCCATATGGAGATGAAGAGGATGAGAGGAGCCCGCAGTCAGATGATGGAAGTTCTCCACCGATTCCTCTCCTGCAGCCATTTGTGTACTTTGGCCGTGTATATGACAAAATATTTGTAAGAAGCATTTTGATATTCATGGCATTCACTAATATATATTTCACATAGAAGATAAAACTTGAAAATCCAGACTGGTTTTGATCTTACAGGTGAATAATAATGGAGACCTGACCTTTAATGGGCCGTTTTACCAGTGGCATCCCTATTATTTTCCTGCGTACTCATCTATAGACATCATCACTCCACTGTGGACAGACATTAATAATAGTGAGCAAGGAACCATCTCTTACAGACAAGTAACAGATGCTCATCTCTTGAATCGGGTATCGAGAGATGTAAACAAATATTTTCCCAGCTTGAACTTCTCTGCCTCTTGGGTTTTTATTGCTACATGGGATAAAGTACCATACTATGGAAACAGGGAGTCAGTAAGTTTCTCTTTCAGTTAACATGCACTATTACTGCATAGCATTTTCATTGAACTGGTATTCATGGAATATCCAAAATGATGTTTGCATACTGAAATTTATGGAATATCCAAAATGATGCATGCAATAATATGGAATTTACGCTCTCATCCAGGAATCAACCTTCCAAGTGGTTTTGGTGTCTGGCAAAAACATGTCATTTATTCTCATGCATTATGATTTTATCACTCCCACCCAAAGCGTAGAGGTAAAGTAGTGTGGAAAATGCATCAGAATATTGTGTTAACCCAATTTACAATCTTTAGTTGCATGAAATGTTTTTAGATTTAATGGGATATTTTTTTTCTTGTTTTTTTTTTTCAGTCTGGGCTTGACACAATTAATTCTACTAATTTCTTTTCAATTCCTGTTTCTGACATTGCAAATCTGCCATACACAAGTAATGTCAACGTCAATGGTAGATGGGTATTTCGAGTTGACAATCCATCAGAAAACAATGGTATATATTTGTTTTTATGAAATTTGTCATTTATCTCAATTTCAGATATCTAAATGTCTCAAAACATGCGTTTATTACTTTAAATTGTGTTTGAGTCTTTTAGGTAGAAATGTATGTAACATGCCTCTGTTTTGTTTTGCAGGATTCTGTGTCAAAACTAACCCCCAAGGTACTGTAAATTAATACTTCAAGAATTAATAATTAATAATATTTATTGATATTTCATGTGGGATTGGGAATGATTTATTAAAAAAACTGAGTTATTAAAAAAAAATGTATTTACTGAGCCAGGAACTAAACAATTTTTGAAAAAAGTTTTTGGATCCCTTTCAAAAAATGAGGTGCATGATGCGGTCTGTATCAGTGCAGCTGAGTTACTGGGTAATAGCCTACATCATTGTCTTTTGTGTTAGCTTCCTCAGATGATCTTTCTAGTGCTTTGAAGTGTGGAAGAACTCCAGTTACCACCAGAAGCAGGATAGTTGGAGGTCAGAATGCTTCAGCTGGACACTGGCCCTGGCAAGCTAGTCTTCTTCTGTTAAGCAGGCACATCTGTGGAGGTTCTCTCATCAACAAACAGTGGGTGCTGTCTGCTGCCCACTGTGTTCATGGGTAAACTCATTCAAGTACTTGCAGACAAATGCTTCAGCTTTCATTGATTCTTTGAGTAGTTTACTTTTCAACTGAGGAACTGATTTAACCCTTTAAAGCCTACTGTATCATATTTGATATAAACATTTCTAAGGTCCCTTAATTATCAACATGATCAAAACTTTGCATCCCTTGCTGCAAAAGATCCAACTGAGGAGGGAGGGCAGGGGCTCTGGAGGAGGACGTAGAGCAGGAAAAAAGCAGGGACTGAAAGATGGTGATGGCAGGAGGAACCATGGTGGAGATGACGGAGGGAGAAGCCAGGTGGTAAACCAGGAGGAGCCATGGTGGATAGGGGCTCAACAACACCATGTGGACGATCCATGGAGACAGAGCCACAGAAAAGAGAGACCCAGTGGGACCCGAGCAGATGGAGAACCAGAATGACACTGGAGGCGGAGCTGATGGCTTATGCAAAGCGAGATTGGGGACCTGGAAGACTGCAATGCAGCTGGAGCGACTGAGAACAAATGCGTAGCCAGAGGGAAGAACAATTTAGCATCTTCAATTCTCTTAAACGGCATGTCTTTGGGCTGTAGGAGGGAACCGGTGTACCGGTAGTAAACCCACGCTGTCACCTCGACACAGGGAGAACATGCAAACTCCACACAGAAAGGCCTCCCGTCCCTGCCGGCGCTCGAACCAGGGAACTTCTTGCTGTGAGACAACAGTGCTAACCACCGAGCCACTGTGCTGCCCCTGATCTCAGGCAGGTAAACGGTTTATAATGTAATGTAAGAATAATGTCACGTTATGGTGGCTGTAAAAAAGCACATATCATTGGAGAATTATCAGAAAGTCTTTATTTCAAAATCGAATAATAAACATGCAGAAGAATCACAGAGAAACACAACTTACAATATTAACCCAACAGAAGGAACTCAGGGCATAAATACACAAGGAGAGATATACATCCTTGCACGATAACAATACAGTCCAACAGAGGAGGGAGGGTGGGGCAAGGAGGTGGATGAGGGGCTGGCAAAAGGCAGGGAACCATAAGAGAAGGTGCCGGCAGGAGAAATCAGGGTGGAGAAGACAGAGGGAGGAGAACAGAGCAGGAGTACCCAGGTGGAGACCCAGAGCCAAGCCAGAAAGGAAGCCCACGGCGGAGTCGAGGAAGGGAGGTGACATGAGGATGACGGGTGGAGACAGAGACAGAGACGAAGGAGGTGGATACCTGGCCAGAGCTGAGGAGACTGAGACTCACGGTGACAACAGGCCACAGGACCGAGGTGGAAACTGGGGCTCAGCAGGCTGGGGTGGAGACAGTGGGACTGAGGACCCAGGTGGAACCGGAGGCAAGGAGGAGCCCAGCGGAGCCACAGGGATGGAGGGACGAGTCGCAGACAGAGAAGTTGAACATCATTGTGGAGGCAGGGCGATGACTGACCAAGGCAGAGCTAGAGGGAGGAGGGAATGCAAGGACAGCAACCAAAGTCTTATTCTGATGAGATCCGGCTTTGTGGACAACAAAGGAAAGACTTTTGCCCTCAGATAAACAACACTCTTGTGGACAGGATGATTAACATTAACACACAGTAACCCCCGCTCAGGAACTGCTTTGTTCTCCCTTACTCTTATCAAAGTGTGAATGATTGTAAACCCCCCTCACAGGAGAAACAAGTTTTGCCATGTGGCCAAAGCCACAAAGGAAGAACATATCTTAAAATGCATTCACACAAAAAGGACACAAAATCGATTAAACTTTCTTCAGCCTTCAGAAGTTCCGCGCTCCGGCGTGGTTAGCGCTGAAAGCCCAACTGAACCACGCTATGGCCCACCTCTTCCAACCGAGCCAGGGACGGCTAAAGGAACCGTGCCCGAGCGTGGCACGGAGCGATCACACTAGTAAAACGAACCGGGCTTTGGGGGTCAAACGCGCTCGGGCACGGTTAAGATTAACTCACACTGTGTGAGTACACCTATTCTCCCACATCCTGCACAAACGAGTCTGCACAAACCTGTCCGCACCTGCACTCGCCCATCAAGTGTTGTCCCGTGCTGCACTCTGCTGCGTTGGGTCCCACGATCGTGTAGGTCTCTACCTGGAAGGTTCCTGTTATAATGTTATGATCGAGTCTCTGGACTCTGAGCATAGCTTGTTTTTCTATAACTATAAAATATTTTCTATAAAAACGTTAATGCCCTGGCAGTGGCAAATAGCTATGGTTTTATATTTAATTTGATTACATTAATGTTATAAGTCGAGATTTACAAGAAATATGTTAACTGATACTATGTAAAAGGTACTGCTGTAAAAAGTACCTTATTTGTTTAAATTGTTTTTTGAATTCATTATTGAATTTTGTGCATGTCAATGCGATTAATCATAGAAAATCATGTGATTAATCGTGATTAAAAATTTTAATCATTGCTCAGCACTAATATATGAATATACAATAACATATATACACTGAACAAAAATATAAACTCAACACTTTTGTTTTTGCCCCCATTTTTCATGAGCTGAACTCAAAGATCTAAGACTTTTTCTATGTACACAAAAGGCCTATTTCTCT
>JAFVLL020040397.1:0-17500 GCA_021397915.2 Tor tambroides
CTTGGCTTGGCTGAGGCTTCCGCTTTTATATTTCCCCAGTCAGCCTGTGATGCAGTTTGTGCTCAGTAAAATCCTGAGTGAGAAAATAGCGGAAGAAGGCAGCTGCTTCTCAGTGAAGAGAAAGAGTGAGAGAGGGGGAAGTTACAGCGGGGTCGGGGGTGTGTGGATGAGGAGAAGGATGTACCAGCATGAGTTGGCAAGACCAAGGATTTTCCACTGACACGCCTCCCCTAAGGTTCCCCTGTCTCTTCCACTCTCGGACACCCTCACTTTCTCCCTTCCTCTGAGTGCGACGGTGTTCGAGTAGGGGAGAGGGGCGTGTTTCCTGCTGTTCTCATCGCCTGTATCTTGGCTCGCCAATGAAGGAGTGTGTTTTCCACACCAGGAAAAGAGATGGTGGAAAGAGACAGAAGGGGCTGGGAGGTTTAAGAAAAGAAAATGGACTCAACTGTCATCTTAAGAGGGCCTATTTACAGTTTTGCTCGATGTAGTTTCAAAAAGCTCTTTTAACAATATCCAACTTCTGATTTCCTGTAAGTGTACATGCAAAACTTTAACTAACCATAACCAGATTCTGCAGAATTGAGCATTTTCAGATTTAAACATGGTCAAATTTTCTATCAATAAAAATTAGTAGCCACCAATGTCAATGGTGTTTCAGAGTAGAGGAACAGAGCTCTTGTTGTTGGTAGTTATTAATTGAAATTAATGTATTATTCTCTCTTGATTTTCTGCCTTCAGCGTACACACTGGCTTTGCGATTTCAAGCATTCAAACGTATGCATTTTCACTTGCAGGCTTGTTCGACAGGATGTTTTGGTCTCTGTGGTGTGTGTTTTGGTAACACAGAGTCTGCACAGGCTCATCCAGTTACCACAACACCTTTGTCTTCTTCACACAGGCATGGACCAACATGCTTTGGCTTTGCTCAGACATTTTTGAGTCAAATCTGTTTTGTTGTTTTAAGTCTGAACTGCAACAAAAAGTGTTATCGTTAACTAAGACTAAAAATACAAATATTACATGAAAGTCTTAAATTAAAATTAGAAGTTTGTCAGTTAAATGAAATAAGTTGAAGTAATAAAATCGAAATAAAAAATTAAAGCTGAAATGTTAAAAAACAAACAAATGAAAATAACAAAAAGTAATGGAAACTGAAAATATAAAAATGAAAGATAAATAATTCTCTCAACATACAAAATTTTATATAATTCTGTTGAAAAATCTATGAAATCTGTTGACAGAGCATGAAATTAGTTTCAGACCCCAAATGTTTACAAACCTAGTTGAAAAATCACATTCATATGTAGTTTGAAATCTGATTTTCAGTGTACACGTTCCAAAGGCCGAGAGCAAATTTCCTGATGATTACATCGCTAGCGACCAATGTAGATATATACTGAATGCACAGAACAAACAGATCAGATTTTATCACTTCCAATATGAGCGAACAGTCAGCACTAAAGATCAGATTTGAAACCCAAATCTGATTTATGTGCAGTGTGAACAAAGCCCTAGAGTCTAACCCAACAAAAGCAAACACATGAACACATTGCTGCTGAAGTCAACCAGCCAAAGCTGTGCCCTACATGACCACATGCTATGGTGCAAGAGATTGCCTGTGCCCTGACGGCATACATCTTAATCTCTCGAGGCATTGGCTGGAGCGTTTTTCGTGCCAGCAGTTCTCTGAACAGCAGTTGGGCAGCTGTGAGCATTTTAGGGGGAAGATTTGCACCAGGTTTCAACCATAAACAATGAGCTCATTCTTTTGCATCTGCTCCCAAAGACAGCACTCATTCAGCCTGAACCCGTGCTAGAGGGAACCAAGGCCGTTCTCAATTTGAATGCTTTGTTTTGATATTATACATGATTTAACAGCTTTCAATCATACGTCAGCAGTGGAATAAAGATTTGATGTGTGTAAAATTGCCCTGCTATGTAAAACTTTTTTTTTTTTTGAGGTTGTTTGTGCACTGCTGTTTTTATTTTTCCATCCATTCACTTACATCACATTAAACATTCTTCTGGGAAAACTGGCTTGAGATCAGCAGAAAAAGGGAAACATATATCAACACCCAATATGGCAGCGAGAGAAACATCAAGCCATTTTGTCTGAGCCATTTCCTGTTTAAAGTAGGATGTGAAAGGATAAGAGCCTGTAAAGCTTTCCTGATGGGTTCTTTACTCTTTAACAGAGTCGCCTCTATTTTTTTTTACAAGTTCGCTCTCTGTAAACAGCATTTCAATTAACTTGGCCTTCGTTTTAAAGGGATGTTTTCTGACTTTGCTACTTTAATACTGGAAACAAACTGGAGTTACGTGGCAAGGAAAAACAGCCAGCAGTTTAGATAAGGACGAATACTGACCCAAATTGACATTTTGGGCCAGTATTCAACAAGCACATTTCCCATAAAGCAAAATATTTTTTTAAATATGTATTTCCAAATATAACACAGCTTAATGAATTATTATTGTTAATGACTTATTTATTTTTTTTAATTGAAAATATATTTCATGTAAACCTGAAAATGTATATTTCAAAATGTACAAAATGTACAAAAATGGAAAAAAAAACTCATTTTAAAATACGTTTTGGGTAAATTTCAAAAGTATTTTCAAAAATATATATATATTTAGATATATATCCAAAATACGTGAGAAATATGAATAAATATGCATATTAATATTATATATAATTAATAAATATTATTTGAATTTTTAATTGAATTATCTAGTGTTTTTAAAAAAAATATTTCTTTAAATGTCTTATTGAATGTTAAATGTTTAATTTTACTTCAGCTTTATTTCAATACCGAAAATAAATGTTTTTTTAATATTTTCGGTTGTAGTTTTAGTTAATTCCCAATTGGGCTGGCTAGACATGATTGTACTGTTACAATTTACTCACAATTTCTAAAATATAAAGGCCCTTTCGCACCGCAGGAACCTTTTCATAGTACCCGAACTAATTGTGGAACTACCCGCTTTTCGGCGTGTTCGCACCGCGGGAACTAGGAACTGTTTTAGTTCCCGGAACTCTGTTTGGAGGAACTAAATTAGCTCCTACTTCAGAGTAGGGTTTAAAACAGTTCTAGGAACTATCCGTGACGTAAGTGTACGCTGATTGGCTAAACGCGTACGAAAACGCCCTCACCCGCCATGATTTAAAACACAGTGTAAACATATACTGTGTAAACATTGTATCATACTGAGAGCATTATAAACGGCATTTACCTGAAGACTTCGTCTACGGCGTTTTGTGCTTCTATCAGCCTCAATGAAACGTAACACTGCAAATTGTCGTTGGAGATTCTTAGTCCTCCTTTCCGTTCTTTCAATCACTTGACCTATACGTCGAAATTCCATGTCCATTATTGTGAAACCCGCGAGACACAACAAAAACACAGCTCCGATCACAGCATCCTCCATCCTACTGTTGTTAACGTTGTTCTTCGTTTTCGTTGTTGAACGTCATAAGTACAAATGACGCCCGCTGTTTAATCGCTTTACGTCACTTCTTAGTACCCGCTGTCGGTGCGAATGCAACCCTTTAAATGGTACTGGGAAATAGTTCGCGCAAAATCGTCCCGGTACTTTAGTACTGTACTTTTAGTTCTGGAACTAAAGCAGTGCGAAAGGGGCTTAAATGTGGGTGTCCCATCAAGGTATGGGCTTCATGCTAAGATAAAAGTCCAATCTGATTATAAACTGATGATAAATGATTACTGAATGTGCATTTGGCTTTAATTTGAGTTAATTTGTGTCAGAGACAGCAAAGGTCGAGTATGTGCTTTTCTTACTTGGTAAGCGTGTGTGTGTGTGTATCCCCATGCCAAGGGAAGTGCAGGGGGTCACAATGTGTTGTGACTGCAGAGGAGAAGGAAAGTGCGTTTGTGTGTGTGGGAGAGAGCAAATGCCAGCCATACGGCGGGGGGTCTCTGCGCATTTTGACTGCAGTGCGAGGACAGACAGATGAGCAGGTGGCGCTCAGGTGGGGGTGAGTGTGGGGTGTGGGGGATTGTGGGTAATGCCAGACTTCTCTGCCCTTTACACTCCACATGCCTTCATACGGCACATGCTTCAAACAAGCGCACCCTTCCACCAGATACTGTGTTCTTGTGAGCCTAACGTATTGTGTGTTTTCAAAAAGCCCAGTCTTTTTAATATACATTTCACAGTCTGAGCTGGGGTGAGCGATAATAAGCCATGCTCAAATGCACCGTTGAAGCTTTGTGCAAACGAACAAGCTCAGCTGGTGTATGAACGGCCCCTCACACACTATCAGATCTGTTTAGCAGTCAGCAGGGTCAGTACGACTAAATCGCTGTGTGTGTGTGTACGCATGCATGGCAAAACAGCTCCTGACAACAGTCATTCTCTGTGGAGTCCCTGAATAAACACTGAACAATCAGGTCTAATTATCTCACTGGACACATGTTCAAGACAACAGCTCACAACAGTCAATGCACACTTGAGAGTGATGAGAGCACTGATTCGACAACAACTTACTTAATGGAGGTTGTTTATTCATTGAACGATGACATGGTGGATTACGCGAAAGGTATCAAGGATTTGTTAGAAATCACAATGACTTACATATTTTTAAACAAAGCCTAAGGTCTGAGAGTGTTTACAGGGGTGGATGTAAGTTTATGCATTTGGGTTAACAAAAATGGCTCCAGACATTGTTGAGAATGTCATCAAAGGTAAACGATTTGTAAGTAAAAGTGAATAAATAATAATAAATTAATTCATAATTAAATTAGTTTAAAAAAATGCTAAATAGTAATTTAATTAGCTATATATAATAGAAAAAAGTGGTACATTGTGTAGGGGTTTACCAAAATTCCTAGATGTTTTAAGAATGTCATCCATTTAAAATTATTTGAAAAAAAGTGAAAATTAATAAATAATAATAAAATAATTATTAAAAAAATAAAAAGTTAAAAATAGTAACATACATAATGTAATATATACAATGTGAAAAATACTTTATTTTAATACTAAAGGCTTCATTTAATGTAATAAGGATTGTGTGTATGGGTTTACAAAAATGTCACCAAATGTCACCAAAGGTAAAAAAAAAAAAAAAAAAAAAAGTTCATAAATAAAAAAAATGGTCCCGTCCACAACCACCCATGTGTGTTAGGTGTCTATTTATAATTAGCTTTACATACAGTATCAGCAATTAGAAGCCTATATTTTCACGTAGATAGATAAATATGAGTATGTGTGTAAGACAGGGAGAAAGGGAAGACAAATATGAAGGACGAAAGTCTGCATGTAATATCAGCAACATTGGCTTGACGCAGCTGTAACACAACTTCATTGAAACAGAATCAATCTCATGTGTAGTATACTAAAATAAAGTGCTTCTAACAATGTAAAATTGTCTCTTTCCTGTCAAATTTTCACTTATGAAGGTCTCTCTGCAATTTGCAAGCAAGGTCATTGAAAAAAGGGCGTGGAATTAAGCCAACATTACCTTACTGTCTCTCTCACACAGGAAGTCAATAAGTTTCAGCAGTCTAGCCAGAAGGCTACAGGCCCAGACTACAGATGTTCCATCTTCTCTTTCTCTCTCTGCAGAGTTACTGCAGGCAAGCCTGTTTTGGCTCTTAAAGTGACAGACACAGTTTTTCTGGTCTCAGTTCACTTCAATTATGGCCACTGCTAACCAGGAACACAGAGCGCTATTCTTCTCTCCCTCTTTTTCTCCCTGGTTTCCCCTCACTCCCCTCTCTCTTTAAACAGAATGACTGGCTGGAGAGGATATAAGGCTGACGAGAGACGGGCAGAAAAACTGTGGGTCTTTCAGGTGACGCTATCACAGAAGCCAAGACTGCTTGTAAAATTCTGCTATAAAGATGGAATCACAGCAGCTTGGCTTTCTTTATGAGGAAAAAAGGACAGTATAGTTTTTTTTCTTAAATGTGAAGTATCATTTTTCCCCAACATTTACTTTTTTACTTTCTTCAATACTAAATATGTTCATTTATATAGTTATTTACAAAAAAAAAAAAAAATGTTAAAACATTTTTTATTTATTTATTTTAGTATCATTTATAGTATGTATTAATGTTATTAATTAGCTTTTATTTTTATATTTTCAGTTTTCATTTTAATTTTACTTCGTTTTCATAATTTTGTTATGTGCTTGCTTGTTTAAGATTTTCAAGTTCAAGTTTTTCATCTAATATTTTATTTTATTTTATTTCTGATTTATTTCAATTACTAAAAACTATTTTGATAGTTTTAGTTATAGTTAACAATAACAATACTGGTTTGATCACCGAACTAGACCAAAACAGCAAAAATAGCTCAACCAATTGTGTGATTTTGGGGACGGTTACTGTTTGAGTGTTCAAAAACCTGTTTGAAAACAGTCACTATTTTTGTAATTCCATTGGGTGTCACTAATTGCAGATTTTACTTTTATTATTTACTTTTTTAGACATTTAAAGATAGATTAGACAGAAAATCAAAGGCAGAGAAATGAACAGAGCCAGACTCAAACCCAAATCTCCCACAAGTACTCAAACTGACTAAAAGGTCACTGCCCTGACACAAATGTCAACTTTAAAAAGAAAACAAATGAATAAGATTGGGACGTTATGAACGTTGGGTTTAAATCTACAAATCTGAAATGAGCAATTTGGTTTAAAGCACTTCCACTAACCAGTGAAGCTTTGAATGACATCTATGAATTGAGCATAGTTGCACACATCACTCGTGAAAGTGCAAAACTACACGAGGTGTCTGTTGAAAAGCGTCACCACAGCTGAATCGGCGGTGTCTCGCTCTGCAGAAGCAGACGCTGCTCTCCGCAGCCAGACGCTAGCATGCGTCTCGTTGAGCTGTGCTGAGACTGTCAGCATTAGTCCTTCCTGTCCTTCGCTCTGATCTACCTGCTCAGTATGCACACTTGCATCTCTCTCACTCGCTCGCTCTTTCAGGCTTTTTTCCTGCTCGCTGAGTGAAAAGTGGAGCCTCGTGCCAGCCAGGAGAGGAAGCCATTAAAGTTTAATGAGAGCTGAGAGATACAGAAACCTGCAAGGGTGTGCCTGCCGCCTTCACACACACACACACACACACACACACACACACACACACACACTCTTCCACAAACTACCGTCAGCTATTTTTTTATTCCTTGACATTCCTCACATCACCATCACAACTTAAGTCAGCTCAACTGTACACTTGCCAAATGGTGATGAAGGAGAAAAAGTCAAGGATAGAGAGAAAGTGATTGTGTGATGTTGTAGTAAGAGAGTTGTGTGGCTCATCCTGACCTACATGCAATGATGATGATGATGATTCACATGATTTAGCCCCAAACATTAAGCCCACAGACTTTCAAGGGTAAATGGATTTACTGAAGGAAGAGTGGCCTTATCAGATGTCCACTTAGTAGTGTGTTTGCTCCCCTCTCTCTTTCCATCATTCATGTTTTATCCCTGCTTTTCAATGAAAATGCTCAGCATGCAGTGTGATACTGTGCAACTAAACATGCCCACTTCCCTTTCTGTTAGGACTTTTGTGAACCTTACAAATCAATTTGACCATTAAAGGAAAGCTTAAGGTTCAAGTTAGGCTCTAGCACCAGTATTAGCAGCATAATGTTGATTGATACAGAAAGTTATTTTCACACAATTGTAACATACGTTGTGGAGTGTTTAAAAGCCAAAATATAACATTCTATAGCCCTTTTATGTAAAGTTGTCTAAATCAGGCTTTGGTTCAGTTTCTCCGCACAAAGAATTAAAAACCAAACCATAGAGAGGTGTACTGCTGTGTACGTTTCCGATAAGAAGTGTTTTGTATGCTAGAGTCGGGTGGTAAACCGTCTCGGCCACTGTAGCAATCAGTGTGGTGTGTGTCTCGGTCTATCTAGAAGCCACGCTGGCCTACACTGCAGTTTCACTATGTTTTCTAAGTTCATGTGTGTGTGTTCATGTGTGCACGTGTATGTGCACTGCAAAAAGCCGCTACCACAAAACCATTTTACCCAGATCCTCTCATGCTTGGGTCTAACACACACCCACATGCAACTCCATATTCACAACTTACCAGATAGTGTATATCAGAAATAAATAAATAAATAAATCGAGTGACACTTACCTAGAAATGGTAGAAAGCAGGTCCAGAAACATGAAAAAGAAAAAAAAAAGAAAGCTAGTTAGTTCCTTCAAGAAAGCACAACCCCCCAAAATTGAAAACACATACAATTTTACTTATTCTGTGCATGTTTTACGGAAAAACAGTATCTCTGAAGTTCAAGGGAAGGAAGACAGCCTGAAGCCTGACTCTGTTAAGCATGTACATTTTAGTTTGCAACAAAAAAAGAAAACAAGTTCCACCCACACAAAACCACAAGGCTGCGTACAGCCACATAAACACACGCAAAACACACAGAGCTTGTGAAAAGGAAGACCTCTGCAAGTCTTCCTGCACCTATTTGCTGATCTCGCTCGATCTTTCTTTCTGTCTCTCTCTTTGTCGCGCTCTCTCTGTTTTCTCTAACCTCCATGTAAGTGGCGGAGGGCGATGCAGAGGAGCTCATTAGAGGTAGTTATAGCTGAGAGAATTTCAGCCCATAAAACCCACCGTCTGTTCCCCCCTCTGCCTCAGAAAACCACCAATTACACACAGACACACACATTTATTTGAAGACTCGTTGCACACAAAGACATACAGTGGAACACAGCTTGTCTTTTAGACCCTATTTTTTATTAGAAATTTTATGTCTCAGTATCTAATTTCCAGTTCTACAAATCTACAGAAGACCTTAATTGAATCGTTCTACAAGGCTAAGCTAGTTAGCCGCATGACTGATGTGTATTTAGTGTGGTCAGATAAGAGCGAAAATAGTACTGATAGCAAAACCGCTCTACTAATCTTCAAAGTGCAAAACCAAACCTTGCCCAACTAAGCTGTTCTTTGAGTGACCGTGCACATTTTATTTGTGCTGAAGGCAAATACTGCGCTAACTCTAACGAGAACCTCGTGGCTTGAGTGAAACTCAAGTGGGACCTTTTGCTTTACAAACAGACACACTTGCGAGCTCACATAAGAAATGCGTGCGCGCACACACAAACGTTCTGCTAATGAGGTGAAGCCTTAGCAAATCTGTTTGCTTTTCTCACCTCACCCCCTCATTACGTCCTACTTCAGACACCCACAGACGATCATCATTCACCGTTATTCAACAGAAAGAAAGAGAGAGAAAAATGAGAAACGGAAAAAGGGGAGAGAGGAAAAAGTGGACTAGCGCTTAAATCCTGAAAGACGGTTTCTTTTGTATGACTTTTGGAAAGGAAAGGATGGAAAAAAAATGCACGTTTTCAAAATCAGCTGGTGAGCAACTTGACTAGTCAGACTTTAGGATGGACATTAATAATTAGGCTAGTTTTGAGTTTGTGACACACGAGCAAGTACTTGTAAAATCGCAATGTATAGGACAAGAAAAAAATGAATAATTAATGTATATAACAGAAAATGATTCTGACTCATCCCTTAGTTTCTTTTTTTAAGCAAAATTTACAGTTGTGACCCCGGACCACAGTACCAGTCATAAGGGTCAGTTTTTTGAAACTGAGATTTATACATCATCTAAATAAGCTTTCCATTGATGTATGGTTTGTTAGGATAGGACAATATTTGGCCGAGATACAACTATTTGAAAGTTGTCCAAATCAAGTTCAATAGCAATGCATATTACTGATCAAAAATTAAGTTTTGATATATTTACAGTAGGAAATGTACAAAATATCTTCATGGAACATGATCTTTACTTAATATCCTACTGATTTTTGGCATAAAAGAAAAATGGATAATTTTGACCCATACAATGTATTTTTGGCTATTGCTACAAATATACCCATGCTACTTAAGACTGGATTTGTGGTCCATGGTCACAATTGGAACACACTTAAAATGGATATTAAGTAGCCCTGTTTATATATTTGAGTTGTAAAAATGTCTAAATAATTGTATCTCACTCATTTTTACTGAATCCTTAGGTATTTCGTAGGCAATTCCTCATCTAGCGCTGGTGGAAGCTAAATCCCTGCAAATTGAAATGGGTCACGAAAGAATTACAGTTTATCAATTTTTATTTTACGTCCTCAAATGACAGAGATGTTTGCTTCGGCAGCCAGAAAAGAACCGCTTTACCCTCTTTGAGGGATAAACAGCGAATATCTGCCGACGGATGAGTCGCAGACAGATCAGCTGAAATTTTAAGGTGGATGACTCTCTTCAAAGACGCCACTTTCTCATGGAGATTAATCACTTAAGAAGATTGTCTTCCCCTCTTTTTCAATACCGATGCTGTTAACAGGATTGCTTTGGCTAATGTTCCTTATTTAACATATCCCAGACTGACTGAAAAGTGGCATGTTTTCATCTGAAAAGGGATCAACCCAAGAGACAAAGAGTGAGAGATGATAGTTCTTGACTTCTTTTTCTCTTTCACTTTCACTTTCTCTCACCCCTCTTTTCCCTGTGTTCTTCTTTCTGTTTCTCAGCAGGCTAAGTCGCCCCGCCAAGAGGCCTTGGTGCTAGCAGGGGGGCTACGCGTTCTTCTCTCTTTCTTCGTGTGTAAACTTCCCAAGTTTATTCCTCCCGTTCTCCCTCATAGCTCCAAGACCTTATCATTATATAAAATGTAGTCTCACTATCCCTTGTGGGACACGTTGCCCGCATGCATGAGTGGTGATAGGGGACTCTGTTGTGTTTATCTTTCTTTAACCTTTAAACCCCAGTCGCTAACTGTGAACGCCCGGCTTAGCTAGAGTCCGTCTGAGAAAACGAGCACATTTCCTTTCTCACTACCTTATCGGTCGGGCCGCATCTGAAAGCCCGATCTGACTCTAGTTCTGTACAAGCACGATGTTCAGAGGTTAGAAAAGACACAAAAATGAGACAACTAAGAACTGAGAATGGAAAGAGGAAGATGTGAGTGCATACATTAGGCCCAGAACGCTGTTTCTGTGAAGCATCTGTCGAAAGTGTCAACCAACAAAACTCTCACTAGAACTGAGAACATTCGCCCTCACTCTGACTCTGAAACATACAAGGCCTTTGGAGGAAGTGTTTTATTTGTGATTAGCAATTTTTGCTGTCATTTTTCACACTTTTACCAACTGCTCTTAGAATAAACATCAGAAACAGCCTATGGCAGGGTTTCTAAACAAATGTTGACGCCAATGACCCCTAAAGATGATTATCCCCTTACGAGACACCTCATCTTAAAGTTCTAATTCTCTTAAATTCTATTTAGTTTTTAATTCTTTTATTTCAGATTTTCACTCAAATTTTCTTTTGAAGTGATTTGACAACCACTTGCATATACAAGCTCAGATACAAACGATGTTGAATTGTATTACACACAACGGACATGTGACCTTGAGATGATGGTCATATATTTTTACTTCACCCCTATAAAGACTAAAGGTTAGGTGGCCATGCCACTTTATGGTTGCCAGATGTTATGGGAGCCCACATTATGCCTGTGAACTAGCCTGAGCCTCTGTTAAGAGTGACCGCTTGACCCTGGTCACATAAACCTGGCGTTCAAGACCTCAAGACACCGGTAGAGAAAAGACATCATGGAAGAGAAACTATGAGCAAAACTGAGGATGTCTTTGGTTGCATTTTGCATCTGATTAAATTCTTGCACTTTGAGTTTTATCTTAAACACAGTTGAACTTAAGATGATGAAACTTCATTCCTTCATTAGAGAAGCTATCATCCAACCAGTGCAGCTGAGACAGACCTGTGCTTGTTTTGGTGAGGTCGCGAACCCACGACCGCTCCACGTAACGGCTCACACCCGTTTGGGTTTATAACCCTTCTCACTGTAAAGTTTAGGAGGGGCAGTCTGGAGCTCTTTTAAGAATAACAGCCAGGCACTTTAAGTGCTATCTTGAAAAGTGATCAGCAAAGACAAATCAGCTTAATGACACCAAATGCAGCCTAATGAGTGCAGGCTTGCTAACGGCCCCTAGCCTGGGTCAGTCTCAGGTCAGGTTGAAACACAGGGCGTCAACTTTAGACCTTCCGACCCTAGGAACTACAGAGGGAGTGAATGAAAGGTAAAGCGGAAATAGTGCACGGATGGTTTGAAAGAAGAATGAAGGAGAACCAGAAAATCAGAGAGTGTCTCCTTTAGATGTTTTCTGGACCGTCAAAGGGCAAAGGTTGTTTGAAGAACACAAAAGGAGTTTTGACAGTTTAAAAAGGTTAAATAAATTATACACACACCCACATACATAAAATATTATATTAAAATTGTTTAGTATTTTGTCTAAATATATTAAAAATAAAACATTGAAAGTAAAATGAAGTAAATTATGGAATCCCAACATTATAATGAAAAATTGATATTTTGATATGATAAAGATTACATTTAGCAATGTCCAACCAATATGGTACCATATATGTTGTGCAACCCTACTAAATGATACTCTGCTGATACTACAAGAGCTAATAAATAGAGACCAGTCTGCTAAGCTACCATATATGTTTAAAATATTACAAGAAAATGTGGTATGATGTGGTAAAAATTGTGGTAAGCTTTCTGCAATCCCATAATTCATCATGACAAAAGCAGGGCATTCAGTAAAATTGCAACCGTAAGCATTTTCGCGCTCCCGATAAGGAGGCCTCTCCTCCGTTTGAGAGAAAAGGGGAATTTGAGATTGTTAAGAGCGGGAGAGGAAAGAGGCGTCCATTTTGTTTTACAAGATCCTTTTTACTGCACGGTTTTATTCCCCTCTCTAGTTCTATTACACATCTGGAGAACAGGGAAGCCACCCCCTCCATCTCTGTTTCTCTCACTCTCTACTGACGTCAGCTTCGTTCTCTGGGCTGATTAATAGCACATGAGGGTTCAGTTGATGGTGATGGGGGGGATTGGAGATGGATATGTAACTATTTTCACCAGAAAGCCCACTTATCAGCTCACAATTATAGTCAAACAAAAGTATTACAGTGGAAATGCAAGAGAGAGTGCATGGTTATTCACTCCCTCCACCTACAATCCCTGCCGGACCTGAGCCGCGAACCCACAACCTTCGGGTTACAAGTCCAACGCTCTATCCATTACGCCACGACTGACCCTAGAAAATATATATTCATTATAGAAATTTCCTTCTTCACAGGGTTCATTTTCCACGAACCCTGTGAAATACACACAATGAATATAAATAGTAAAATGTCAAATTGAATCACTTATACATAACATCTGATATCATTATAAAACAAAATGACATTTTAGTAAAATGTCTAGAAAGATCTGCAGTTTCCAGCTCTAGTTTCTGCAGCGTGTGAAAGGGTCAGATGCACACAGGCAATAAAGGCCACTTTGTCCCCAAGCAAGAATCACTTTCTCTACCTCAGCCATTAGCACCAATTACGGTGTCTGTCCTCATTTTTGTGGGATGGCTCAATCTCTTCTCCTCTCCTCCCCTCCCTTTGCACACAGACACCTGCCTGAGGAAAAGCTTCTCACCACCATGTCCTTATGCCCTTCATCACAAAAGAATATGAGTCAGGATTTCATATTTAAAGGAAATTGAGAAAAGGGTAAAGAAAGAGATACAGAGTTGGGGGCGATATTAGGGTGTTCGCACTTTGAGAACTTCAGAGGGTGAGCTAGGGGTTTTGTTACGAGGAAAAACAATCTCAGCCCTGAGGTTCTGCTGTTGTTGGCTAAAGTTGCTCCTCCATCTTGCCATACACCTTTAATGTGAGTCTAAGTTAACATATAATTTGTTTACTGATTTACAGCAAATGTTTTTTTTAAAAAAACCATATGGATATGTTTTCATCCACAAACTGAAATAGCCTATTACAGCTGATCAGCTGTTTTTGTTTAGAAAGAGTTTTTATATATTTGTCCGACTATTGTATGCTTCTTAAAATTATTTATGCATTATTTATTGAGAAACACATTGTACAAACAAATACATTTTAATGCATATTAATATTTTAAAAAGATTATTAATATTATTAAACATGGTGACGTTTCAATATCGCCACTGAGATTTGCATGACATTTGCAGTGGTTTTGCACTATAACAAATGCAGCCGGCAAGAGAAGGCGGCTTAGTAAAAGCAAGAATAAACAAAGCATTAACTTTCCAAAGGGCAATAAAATGCTTGATTTTACCAATGAAAACATGACAGAAATCTACAATACTTCTATTACATTATGACAACTGCAATGCAAAATTATTATTCTGTTGTTTCTTTGTTCCTACCATCCATACCCAAAACTATACACTCAGCTTTACACTGCCATAGTTCATTTCGTATGGTTATACTACAGTGAGCCCAGATGATTGGATCTCTTTCTCTCAAATCAATGATTGTGGGTGTTCTGAATGGACAAGCACCCCAGATTTTTTGTACCAAAACTATTCGCTGCGAATTGTCTGAGGACGCCTCTCAATCTCTTTGCCAGATCTTTAGATGCATGTAACAGCTGGCTAATGCTATTAGTTTAGGATATTAAGGTGGGGGGGATGAAATCATTACACTCTAGTCAGATAAGCCTGCGTAATGAAACACAAAAACATCCCTATACGGTCTGCAACGCAGGCCAGCGTGTTTAACCCATCGAACGCAGGCTGAGCTGCCGAAACAAAATCTTGATGTCATTTGTATGACTCATGAAAACAAAAATAAAAATTTGATGATAATGCTAAGCTGAGGTGAGCCTCAGGGGGCTGTGGTTGAACATTAAGACGGATGCTCTTTCAGTGCACAAGAAGTGAACATTTCTATAGAGAAGGTAGTTAAAGTGAATAGTGTGCACTTTGCGGTTGATAAGCCTTTCGTGCCAAGACGAGGTGCTGATTACCTGTTGTTGACGATAATCTGAAAAGCGGCTTTAGGGGGTTTAGAGATGCGGAGAACCGGCTGCTGCCGCGACCTGGAGAAAGGTCTCTCTGACTGGAGGAGATATCACAGGTAGGCCACAACTGAGATGGATTAGATAGGAGGACTGATTAAACCTATTGATTATCTAATCCTATTCTGATTGTAATTTTAACTCTCGTCCCCTGAAAACAAACTCCCCGTACGTGATGATCATGGTGTTGTGGAGAGTCTGGCTACATCTCAATTTGCATACTATCCGTCCTAAATATTATGCAAATAATAAGGTGGGGGGAGTGAATGTACAGCGCTCTCTCCACCCTCAATACCACGACTGAGGTGCCCTTGAGCAAGGCACCGAACCCCTAATTGCTCCCCGGGCGCTGGAGCAATGGCTGCCCACTGCTCCGGGTGTGTGTTCACGGTGTGTGTGTGCATTTGTTCACTACTCACTGTTGTGTGTGTGCACTTGGATGGGTTAAACGCAGAGCACCAATTTCGAGTATGGGTCACCATACTTAACAATACGTCACGACTTTCACTTTTCACTTTAATGAGGATTGGTGTTCCCAAAGCACAGTAGGTTACAATAACTAGCCTATACTGAAGATGCCCAGATTGTGTTAATTAGAGTGGGTTTTCAAAGTGTGAATGCATGCATTGGGGTGATATTTCCCACAACCCTCTTGTGCTGTAGAAGAGAAGTGGTTTGTGACCGTTCAACTTTTCTATGGTTAAAAAAATGGCATGGAACGTGAAGTGGAAGCTGCCACAGCAGTTTTAAATAAATTTTGACTTTAGCTACATGCAAATGTATCAAATACAAATGAGTTGGTTATGTTAAGATTAAATTTGATGCTGCGGCTGGGCATTTTGTTCTAGCTAATTCAATTAGCTTTTCTTAAACAGTTAGCACTATGCTAAGCGAAAACACAAATACACAAATGTTCTAGCTCTGGTAACATAATATGATATGTAATTTTCCTTATGAAAAATAACCATGGTTTTACTACAATTAAAAAAAAAATTGTTAAACCATGGTAACCACAAAGTAACTATGGTTTTGCTACACGAACCATAGTTTAACCATGGTATTTGTTGTAAAACTGTGGTTTTTCAAATGGTAATCAATCCACCAAAGAAAACATGGTTACTACACCTTACTATAATAAAACCATGGTTAATTTTCGTAAGAGTTAAAACAACCCAGGAAATGTGGAAATGTGTACCTGTGACAACATTGTTTACCATAGTCATAACACAGAATTGTGCAACGAACTAAGTGAAAATACGCCTTTATGTAATCTTAATTTGTGTGAAAAAGAATAAAAGTTTTTGGTGTTTTACTGCCGCTAGTGTTCATTTTGCATTTTGGAAATTTGCAAAATGTAGATAGTGGCCCGTTTTTCCAATGAGTCTAGGTTGAATTTAAAAGTTATACTTTCATGATTACACTGGTGAAAAATAAATATACTGAAATGTATCTGAAATATATTTATTTCACGCTAAGTATACTACAAATACATTTACATATGTACTTAATAAAAATACCCCACAATTGTACATTTGGTATACTAAACTTGTATACTTAAAGTCTGCTAAATTGGAACAACTAATTTTATATTTAATGAACTTTAATTGTGCAGAAGTAGTGCTGAAGTCCAGCTAAAGATATACTGAAGTATATTTGATTGTGCTAAAGTGAAACTATTGCAAGCATACTTCAGGTACACTTTAAATATCTTGCATTTAAACACTAATATTATTCAAAAGATCATACAATCCTCAACAATAGTGACATTAAAACACATTTTAGGCTTAATAATAAGAAATATGCATTGTGCATAAGTAGTACTTCAAATAAAGTTTAATTATAACTTTTATACCAGTAAGTCTTGAGCTATATGTCAGTAAATATTTTAATAGATTTGAACTATACTTAATATGAAATAAATAGATTTTAAATATATTGCTTTTTTACTAGGAAGAATACAACTATTTTCTATCCTTCTCAATCAGGCACCAAAAAGAATAAAGTGGCTGCTTTAAAAATAGTGCCAGACTTCCTTAACTACCACTCCCACGACACGAGCAGCCACACAGGCACAAACATCACCAGAGAGGCCAAAGGTGCTTTGCTAACAGAGCGATAAGCTAAGACTAGCGGCGAGGGCCTCTTTCTGAAGCTGAAGAAAACAGTTTTGGCCCTATCTCAATGACCACAGAGGCCTCTACTCTTCCCCCCTCTCAGCCCTCCATCTCTCATGTCATCCTCTTCTCAGAAGAGATCTCTTGCTAGCTGATATGGCGAGGCGTGCCGAACGATGCAGGCTAATGTCACACTGGTGAAGGTACTTGGAAGCAGAGAAATGAGTCCTGCTTGTTCAAAACTGGCTGGCATGAGCAAAGAAACAAGGGCTATCTTCTGGCACAGAAAAAGAGACTAAAAGGCTAAAAGAGCCAGATAGAGAGAAAGAAATGAGAGGGAGACAAAGAATGGAGGGATTAAAAGAAAGAGGGTTGAGTAATTGGGAGTGACAAGCCTGTGGTGGTGTGTCAGGCCTTCAAACAACGGGGTTGAGTGAGTAATATATGGAAAGAAATGAGA
>JAFVLL020040397.1:22500-26785 GCA_021397915.2 Tor tambroides
TTCAATTGTTTTACTTAAATGATAGGTTAGAATTTTGTGATTTTTTTTTAATGAAAGATCAAAAGGATAAAGAATGCAGATTTATTTTCACAGCCACCTTTGCTCATATTTACCAAGGGTGCCAATATTAGTGGAGGGCACTGTGTATATGTATGTGTATATATATATATATATATATATATATATATATATATATATATATATATATATATATATATATATATATATATGTATATATATATATATGTGTATATATATATATATATATATATATATATGTATATATATATATATATATGTAAATGAAAATGTTTAATAAAAGACTGTGTGCACTTTTGACATTGTATTAAAGAGGTCATGAATTGATAAATCAAAATTGCCTTGATCTTTTGACATATAAGGGGTCATTTGAGGGTCATACTAAAAAAACATCCTGTAAGTTTCAGAACTCAAAACTTTCTTGTTAATCTAAAAGCAGCTTATATTGAAGGCAAGCTGCTAAAATGACAGCTTTTGGAATGTGTCACTTATGACGTCATAGTGCGATGAAAGCCCACCTCTGCAGAATCAGGATAACGCCTACTTCCACATTACTGCCTCTATAGCCCCGCCCACTGATTTGTGCATGTAGTAGGTAAATAAAGAGAGAGGCGAACACAGGTTTACTCAGCAGTCAAACGATAAAGATGACTCCGAGGATAACAAGACGCCGTGCAGGGCCAAGTTATGGAAAAACACAGTCTTTGCATTGCCTTCCTTCCTTGCCTTGGATGAACTTTTATTTTTAATGAGTTCCAGATTGCGTCAGTAAGAACCTGGTCGTTTGTTCGCTTAATTTTACCACAGACTCGTTTTTAAACAAGACACAATTCGACACTGGATTTTCAGAAAGATTGAAACTAAAAGACGATGCTGTGCCGACTATTGGATTCGACAGCAATGTCTCGACACACAAGTGTGAGTAGCTGTTTTTATCATGTCTCACTATTGATTTGTCTGTTATTACAGATCGCTTGATATGTACTGAGTATTTATACATTCGTAGCCAATCATAGCAGTGGATGTTTACTGTACAAGTCTAAATCTTATGTATAAGTCTTGTTAACTATGTGCATATTTATATGCCCTCTATCGTTCTGCAAGTGAACATCGCTTTATTGTTCATCCCAAAGAGGCACAAAATCACTTTCACAGACTTTTACATTAACTGTTCCCTCCTGCCCAACTCAATCCCAGCAGCTGAGTCCTTCGCCATCTTCAAAATCTCTTCCATCTTTATTTGACCCTCTAACTCTAGCACTCTCTATTCTAATTCTATTTTATCTATCTGTCTTCTTTTTATTTAAAAAAAAAACACACACTCACCCTTGACCCTCTATCAATTGCATATTTATTCTCTAACTGCTACTTTTTCTTTAAAAACTAACACTAGCTTTCTTTTTTCTATTTTCTATCGACTTTTTTTTTCTTAAAAAAAAAAACCTTGCTATGTGTACTGCGTTAGGCTAACCGAGACTTGTCATATGGCTTGCATGTTGTTGCTCTTTTGTTGGTTTTGATTGCTTCTATTGTCCTCTTTTGTAAGTCGCTTTGGATAAAAGCGTCTGCTAAATAACTAAATGTAAATGTAAATGTAACTCTAGCACTCTCTATTCTAAAACTAATACTAGCTTTTCTAATGTGTTTGTATTTTATCTATTTGTTTTCTTTTTATTTATTATACAATTAACAAAAGCAAAAAAAGGCCTCAAACACTTGCTTGCTCTATTCTTTTTCTATTCTATCTGTGTTCTTTTTATTTATATAATTTAAAAAAACAAACAAACAGACCTTATGTGTACTGCGTTAAGCTGAAACTTGTTCTAGCACTTGCATATCATTGTTCTTTTGTTGATTTTGATTGCTTCTATTGTCCTCATTTGTAAGTCGCTTTGGATAAAAGCGTCTACTAAATGACTAAATGTAACATTATGAAAGAGAAGACCTCAGAGAATAGTATGAAATAAAGGCAGTTCATGACCTCTTTAAATATAAGTATTTGTATTTGGCTTATGAAAGATTTCATTTATATAATATATTATATTTCATTTCTAAAAGATAGTGTACAGTTTACATTAAATGTGTATTTTTTTATTTTAATTTTATGTTGAAAATTCATGTTTTATTTAAATAATGCATTTATTTTAAAAATGAATATTTTACTTTACATGTTGCACAGTTAGATACTGATACTGTATTTTGGCCGTGTATGAGGAGAGAGAAAGAGAGAGAGAGTCGTGACTTTAGATAAAGAGCTTAAATCATTCATTGTCATGTGCTGGGACTCTTCCTGTCTGTCACGACTCACAACAGGAGAATTTCCCCGTGTTCGGGAGGCGGTCACACTAATGTCTCGGCCTTCACCTTCACGTTCTGTCAGATAGAAATGCAGTGGCCGTGTCTGGATGGGGATCTGTGTGATCGACAGGACTGTTTTTGACATGCGTACGTGAAACAGGAAGACTAGACTACAGCAAAAGCATATTTATTTCCTGACCTCTGTGACCCGAGTTCAGAAAATAAATATGCTTTTGTTGTAGTCTAGGAAGCATTTCTTATATTTATGAATTAAAACAATATTCATGAGAAGACTTTTTGCTTTAATATTTAAATTAAAGAAAGGGGGGAAGGAAAAAAGACATGAAGAATGTAATTCTTTTTATTTATTTTTTTTAAATAACTTTATTTTATATAGCACCTTTAAAGCAAGATTTCTTAAGATAAAAACAGAGAACAATAATAGAATAAAATTAAAGTAAAATTAAGTCTTATCCTAATGTAAAAAAGACTGTGTAGAACAATTGAGCTGACCTAAGTTTTGCTTTACGTATTTCTTATTTAGTTCATGAATTAAAACAATATTCCCAAGAGAACTTTTGTTGAACAAACATGATTTTTTAAAATAAAAATAACTTTGTGATATTTTATTTTACATTGAGCAAGCTTCTCAATAAAAATCAACTAAAAGCTGTCCTTAAAATATAAAAATATCTCAAATATATTTGCAGAACTATTTGAACTGTGACCTCAGTTCAGAAAATAAAGAGAATTATAAAACAAAACGAATAAAAAAAAAATCAAGTAAAAGATAACCTAAAAATGTATGTCGTGTTTGGAAGTTTAAAAGTGGGAAATTGGTTTAAAATGTACCCTTTTGCTGACTTTAAGATGGAACAATGGTAGAAAAACAACTTATGCTTTTTCCATGTGGTTGAAAGTGTGAATTTAAAATTTTATTCAGTATGTGAAGACATGAAAGATTGGGTGAGGTGGACATGAAATGTTGTGCATGCTGGGAATGACGTCACGGTGGGGTATAGCGGCACATCGTGGCACATTCTTCACGCTCTGAGCGCTGTGGAGTCTCTCCTAGAGACTGACGGTGAGGTACAGCATGTCCTTTAGTGCAGACAGCGATGCATGCTGGGAAACTGCAGAGCGAGAGTGTCTCAGCAGGTTACAATGGAGCTGGCGAGGGAGGGAGGGAGGAGATGCTGAAGAATGCTGTGTCACTGGAGCCGCTGCGGATCCCCTCTCTCTCTCTCTCTCTCTCTCTCTCTCGCGCTCTCGCGCTCTCTCTCGCTCTGTGTGTCAGTGTCTCTCGCCCGTCGTGACTGAAGCGCGCTGATGTGTTCCCCCCACCCCCACTGCAGCCATGCAGCATCGCAGCGCTTCAGCAGACAGAACTCACAGCAAGGAAACATTAACCTGATGAGGAGCATGTGATTTAATATATATCTCTAATGCATTTTTAAATCTGATGCATTGAGAAAATAATCGAATAATTGAATTGAGGAAATAATCTAATACCCATTTTTAAATAAAACATGAATATTAAAAAATATATATTTTGTTTTTAAATGTAAATAGCTGTAGGTCAAGGTCATGGGTTCGATTCCTGATTAAACTGATTAAAATATATATGTTACAGTCAGAGGATAAAAGTGTCTGCCAAATGCAGAAATGTAAATATAAACTGTAACAATATAATATGATAAAATATTTGATTACATAAAATATAAAAAGTGTTCATAAAAATGAATACATAAATATTAGTACAAAACTTTGTAGCAAATAATATAAATACATGCATTTTGTGTGTGTATATATATATATATATATATATATATATATATATATTATATGTATATGTGCTGTCAATCGATTAAAAAAAATTAACTAATTAATCGCACATTTTTCTGAAATTAATCGCGATTAATCCCACCTAACATTAAAGTTTTTAAAT
>JAFVLL020040399.1:0-52714 GCA_021397915.2 Tor tambroides
AAAAACCTGTTTGAATGGGCATGACACATTTTTTAAGTTATAAATGAAATAAAATCAGAAGGGTTTGTAATAGAAGGGTGTATTATTTATTTATTTTTTTATTTTATTTTTTTGCAAGAATTAGCAAAATTATTTAGAGAGCCTGTTTCTAATGGTGTCCTCTGGCCCTAATCAGAATTCAATCTTTATGAACCCATATTCTCTCATAGTTGAGAGAGAATACATTTAAAGAGATGTTTCCCCTTTAATTAGTATGTCATAAATGTCCAGACGGCCTTTTGGAAAATCAAATGTTTGACCTGGTATTTATATGCATTGTGTGTGTATGATTGTTAGTCAATCTGGGATTCCTCGTGGCATAATTCATGTAAAATCACCACATTCCTCTTTCCAGGCATGCAAAGGGCACGTCTGTCTGAACTCTCTTTCTGTCTGTCTCTCTCACACACACACACATCCCAGAAATTCTCCTATACATGCACACACTCTCACACGCATGCCTACGTGAACATAAGCCGCTCAACACCCCCACACATGCTACACAACACAAGCCAAGTCATCTGAGAGTCGCAGGCCCAATTATAAAATCTGCAATCTGCATTGTTCCTGGAGCCGCTGGATCAATGCACCGCAGGCATGTGCACATCACCACTTCTAATGATGCCTTTCTGGGGCACAGACTCACACACTGCATAGTAATCTTCAGCTAATTAACTCTATAATGCTCAAGCAAGCTTTCTCCACACTGCGGTCCCAGCGAGAGCACACCACTCGTATTTGTTTCAGTGTTCAGGTCCATTCTTACCACTCACATAATTACACACAGATGATCGGGCCAGGAAGATGATCGCTATATTGGGATTTACAATACGAGGTCAATTAATTACTTGATCAGAAACTCACTATTATTGATTTGTGAGTCTAGATTCAAGCTCATTACTTGAGTGTAGAGATTTTTTTTTCATCTAGCTACTGAATGCTTAAAATCACACACACAAAAATGTTTTGTTTTGATTTTTTCTGTTTTGTTTTGTGCATAAACTCTTGTTCCATCTGACTGCTGTAAAATGTGTTTGTTTGTTTGTTTGCTTGCTTTTGTTTTGTTGTGAGACATTTTGTAATTTGCCTGATAAATTACATAAAATGTTTTTTGTTTTGTTTGTTTGTTTGTTTGTGGAGAAACTGAATGCTTAAACTCACATGTAAAATGTGTTGGGTTTTGTTTGGGTTACTTTGTTTTGTTTTGTTTTGTTTTGTTTTGTTTTGTTTTGTTTTGTTTTGTTTTGTTTTGTTTGTTTTGTTTTGTTTTGTTAAGGAACTTTTTCATCTAGCTGCTGAATGGTTAAAATGACAAAGTGTTCTGTTTTGAAACTTTCTTTTTTCATCTGGCTGCTGAATGCTTAAACTCATATAAAATGTTTTGTTTTGTTTTGTTTTGTTTTGTTTTGTTTTGTTTTGTTTTGTTTTGTTGTTGAGAAGCTTTTTCTCATCTGGCTGCTGAACGCTTAAACGCACATGTAAAATGTTTTGTTTTGTTTTGTTTTGTTGAGAAGCTTTTTCTCGTCTGGCTGCTGAATGTTTAAACTCGCATGTAAAATGTTTTGTTTTGTTTTGTGGAGAAGCTTTAAGTAACTTTGTAAGTACATGTCAACTTACTCTGCTAACCCTAACAGTCTACTAATACTCTAATGAGAGTTAGTTGACATGTTGCTGCAAAGTTACTAAAAAAATGTCCAATGTGGTGATGCAGTTGTAACTATGATGAAGTTGATGCCATGATGATGCAGTTGCTAGGGTTTATCTAGGGCAGGGCAGGACAGCTCTGGCCCATGAGATCCACTTTCCTGCAGAGTTTAGTTTAGCATTGATCAGTGTTTATATATGAATAAAATCCAAAATTAAATGGATTCAATGGATGAACAAAAATAATGAGAGAATATTCCAAATATCTTTGTTTGTTTTCCGAAGATGAACAAAAGTCTTAAGTCTTAGGTTTTCATTGACGTCAGTGAGTAAATGTGTGATTGAACTATCCCTTTAAGGCTCACTATGCCACTAGTCTGACTCACAGAGCCAGACATTTTTCAGCAGTATACAGGTGTTACACATTTGTTGTATGTAAAGTCACAACATTCTGTACAGAGATACAGTCGTTGTATTTTTGAGTGTCCTGATGCACTTTTGCTTCCTTGGCTGAATCCACAGGGATTCACACACACACTTTTACTCACCTGGGAAGTATTAGACCAGCATGAGTCTCACAGGTGCAGGAATGCTCACCTCTGCAAAGCCTAAATCATTATCTTACCCCCTTAAAGAAAAGGTTGGGGTTTTGAAACAGCAGAGCCTTCAAACCCAGTTATAATCAGAGAGATTGGTGCTTTTTTTGGTTGGTTGAAAATCATATGTCTTTTTTACCTTTTCTTTTTGATAATTCTCCTGTTCTGTGTGTTTCTGAAGATCTGCCATACCTCAGCAGCTGAATTTGGTGAGTGTGCCCTCGCAGCTAACGTCTCTCGTGTTTAACGTGCTTCCGATTGGTCTTTGTCTGGCTTTCGGAGAGGTTAATACCCGTCCGCTACCTGACAGCACATCTACCTGAGGCGAGCTCTCACATACCTGCCTGACAGAATGATGGACTGCCAAACAACACTTTCTCTTCTTCTTCTCTCGTTTCCTCGCTTCTCCCAGACCATACATTCAGAGAGAGTGAGAGAATGATGTTTATGCCTCTGTCAGTTCTTCTGTCTTTTCCTTCTTTTATTCCTTCTCCTTCTTCTCATAAGTATATCTCCAGCTGGGAGCGGTGAAAAAGGGTCTTTCAAGAGCCGTGGGCAGGGTGTAAATTAAAGTGAGGTTGGAGGTCTGACCCACCATTCAGGTTTGAACTCTAAAGGAAGTCAAAACAAAAGGCTTTAAAGGGGTTTTATGAAGTATTTCCACATGCTACACGAGGGAATGTTTACAGCATGGAGTAACCACAAAAGTTAGGCTACATGTTAGCACATAAACCTACATGGTGTGAAATACACTACCATTCAAAAGTTTTGGATTAGTAAGATTGTTTGTTTGTTTGTGTTTTTTATAATAAATTAATTATTTATTTAGCAAGGATGCATTAAATAGCTAAAAAGTGAGAGTAAAGAAATTTTTGATGTCACAAAAGATTTCTGTTTCAAGTGATTGTTGTTGTTTTAAACGTTATATTCATCAAGAACCATTTAAAAAAAAAGATTCCATAGAAATATTAAGCAGCACAACTGTTTTCAACACTTTTAATAATCAGAAATGTTTCTTGAGCAGCAAATCAGAATATCAGAATGATTTCTGAAGGATCACGTGACACTAAAGACTGGAGTAATGATGCTGAAAATTCAGCTTTGATCACAGGAATAAATTACATTTTAAAATATATTCAGATAGATAACATTTTAAATTGTAATAACATTTCACAATATTACAGTTTTTACTGTATTTTTATTAAATAATTGCACCCTTGGTAAGCATAAGAGATGTTTCTCACTATATTATAGACAGTAAATTATATATACTGACTTTTTTATGATGATTGACGATGCTCAATATATTGGTTAGTTACATCGGTATCAGCCTTAAATGTAAATGTTTAATGTTATCTGTACTGTTCATAAAGTAAAATATGCCAATCTATTTACTGAATATGAATTTTGTCTCAGAATTATCATGGGACAGCATATTATTTCTAGCTGGCCTACTGCCTAAACATAAAATAAAATGTTTACATTTTTATACTGTAAGATTTTATTTTTCATGGCACTTAAATATTTTGTTTATTCATTATTTTTTATATTGTAAAAGTATAAGCTCTTAAATATTAGCTAATAATTACTGGTATTGGTATCAGCCAAAACGTCCATGTTAGTGTCTTCTGCTTAAAAAGTCTTTCAGATAGTTGATGTTTGACTAACTGTGCCAAAAAACTGTTTGTGTTTGCCTGAAAATTACTTCCAAAAAATCTTTTCAAAACTATATTTTCTGTCTGTTAAGGCTCTTCACAAGGTTCTTCTTCTTTTCAACTTTCTGCAATGCACAGAAGTCTATGATGAAGTGGCAAGAGTATCAAACGATGCTCATGACATCTCATTTTTGGAAGGTGCTGGAAATTGAAAACAAGGTGGCAAAGGTACATTCAGAGGCCAAAAGTGTTCTCTGTTGCGCCGAAGCTCTGTCGTGAGTCCTGTGAAAGGGCCTTTAATGTTTGAGCGATTGTAGGAGATGAAATACTGCATGAAGATCTTTAAACTGTACTTTTATCTCTTCAGTCAGGCTTGAGCTGTGCTTTTGATAGCAGGAGGTTTTGTGAATCCACTTAAGTAGTGCTGAGAGAGTGTAACAGATCAGAGAGACAGATAAACCCCTGACGTCCCGCGACCTGCCACTCACCGTGACCCCTCCGCCTGTGACAGCCATGTCAAAAGAGCCAGACGGCTCGATATCCTCACACACTCCATAATTAGCCATTATAGTGTGTTTGTGCGAGGGACAGGTTCACGAGAGCCTCTCTAAATTGAGGAACCACTGGGATTATGAGAGGAGGAAAACAGCGGGGCACCATCAAAGATGGCTACCCAGGCAATTTAGGATGTGACTTATTTCCCACAAATCCCAGCTCCAGCGAGCTGTGTGAGTGTGAGTGTTTATGTGTGTGTCCTTTACTCGGAGTGTGATGCAACATTTCCCCTTAATAATATGCAGGGTGAGTGTAATGATTAGGGAATGTTGGGATAATGGGGCGTCCCTCTCTGCTCTAATACTCACTCATGGACAAACGCACACACTAAATACACACTTCCTCTCCCTTTGGTTATCACTATTAATAATCTAACATTGAGAGAATACATTATTTGTTAAAGATATTCCAGCATCATCTGACTTTAATCTTGAATTATGCAGTTACAAAGGAAAAAAAAAGAAACATTAATACGCACAATTTAATGCATAATAATACATTCCTTTGAGTCGGAATCTGCTAAGGGGGTAATTAAATGTAACAAATCATGAAAAAAAAAAAAGATCATCTTCTATTGGAAATAAAACAACACTTTATCAAACTTTGATAATTGCTTTAATGATACAGCGTGGATGATACAGTGTGGGTTTTCCAGGAAATGCGTGTACTCTGTTTCTCGTAAATACTGTGTATTGTGCACGTTTTTGACAGACAAAAAGTTACATTCAGCTGTTGCAAATTTGTTAACTCTTGAAATTTTATTTTATTTTATTTATTTATTTTAACCAGCAAAGGAGTGTAACATGTAATTACAATAGTATAACAGTAAATTATGCATAATTACATGCAACAACCCTAAACCAAACCCTAATGCTAAACCTAACCATAGAAAGTCCATGTCTGTTATTAATATTATACAATTACACAGTAACAAGGGCATTGTAAAATAAAGCGTTAACCATGTATCTACAAGTGAACAAATTGCAAAGTGAGAAATTAAGCAAACATTTAGTTTTACTGGCTGTATTCGTAATGCATAGTCGTAATAGTAATTTTCAAACATCTGCACTGGCTTTTGGGGAAACAAACAAAAATCGGTTTTTGTGCATTTGTTTGTAGAGCTCATGCGACACAGAAATGTGAGCGTGGCCACTGATGGTGAGACGTTGAGAAGTGGAGCAGCAGCGTTTGGTCGGGTTTGAGAAGGTGTGGCAGATCCACAGTCACAGGTCCCAATGTTCCTAAATGCAACTATAAATATAGAGATGTGCAACAACTCCTTGAAGGAAGAAGCTAAGATTTTACTGGAGAAGTGCTCATTGACTCTCTCTCTCTCCCCATGTCTCTCTTTTTCTCTGTCAGCAGTATTTCCGTGTGGGGAGAGGGGCTGTTCTGCTAGTACTGTCCTGTCCTCTGTAAATAAGGCGTCCTCATTCTGTCGCAAGGAGGAAAAGGAGCGTTTGACTACAATGGGCTATTATTGGCCATCATAGAGATGAGACAGACTCTCAGGGGAGCACAGCGCACTTTTATGAACTGGAAACGTCGGCTGCGTCTCACTCTGTCTCTCTCCCTGAGGCTGCTGTGTTTTTCTTCACCGGGTCTGTGGAGGTACGCTGATGTCTGAAATCGGGAAGACAAAGATTTCACACTCCCAATACTTCCCCTGTTTCACCATAACAAACTGTGAAAACTTTGGAGTCATTTGTAATGGTGTTAGAATAAATCTGACAGAATGAATATCAGACAGACAATAATTTTTTTTTTTTCTCACATCAAATGTTTTCTCATTTTGTTTTTTTTTTTGTTTCTTTGTTTCTTTGTGATTATTTACATTATTCTGGGTATGTAACTGTTTCAAAAAATAGGACACCAGAATCCAAATATCTTTTTCTTGAACACATATTTTTAAAACAATTAAAACAATTATATTCTATAAAATATTTGTAAAAGCAGAAATGCAGAGCTTGTAATTTCACTGATGTGCATGTATGAATTATTGCAGAAAAATATTTTGTTATTTGATCTGTAACATTAACTCATCCTTTCTTTTTTCGATAAATAAACCTTTAGTTATTCACATTATTGTTGTAGGTAAGGATGTATCATGGAAATATTATCAATATTACCAAAGTTATGGTTGGATAAAGCCTAAAAAGGATCATACTAGGCACATTTTACCACGCATAATGCTTATACCTTGTGGCTTTACTTTAAAAACACTGTGTATTTGAACAGTTTTCCAGTGTAATGTCTTTCCCATAGAGACTTCCATTGTAAGTGCATTACTTTGTACTTATTAACTTCTGTTCCTCTATACTGTCAAACCCACAGCTCTCCTGCATGTTATAGTCTGTCAAGGCCTCCAGTGTGTGTGTGTGTGTGAGTGTGAGTGTGAGTGTGCGTGCGTGCGTGTGTGTGCGCACGTGTGTGTTGAACCTCTAGGTGGTCAGGGCCCCTGATAACTAGTCATGCCTGAAACACAACAGACGCTGCAACACCATCCAGAATCAGCAATGTGTTTCTTAAAATACACAAACACTATCTGATCAATATTTAAAAGACATTTAATAAGCACACCCTTACATACACATTATTTGCTTTCATTTCTTTCTTTTTTTTTTTTTTTTTTGTTTTTTGCTCATGTGCATACTATCTCAAACACCAAACACACAATAATCTAAAAGAGGACTGTCTATAGACTTCTACTGTTTTTATATACAACTAGTTATAAATATTACAATCTAACCCTAAGCCACAGCCTAACCCTAACAAAACAGCAAATTTCTGTATAATTAAAACTAAAAAATAATAATAAACTTTATTAACCATAATTCTATACTTTTTTCTACAAATGAGGACATCCCCAAAAGGAGGTTTTGTCAGATTTAGCTCACTTCTATGTACAAATTTGGCCCCAAAATATAGTTAAGTAGGTTCACACACACACGCACACACACACACACAAACTTACTTCTGCTTCTGATCAGTATTCACAGAGATTTTATTTAATTTTTGCTGTAAACTGCTAAAGTATGCAGAGGCAGCTCATAGGTTAAAAAAAAAGATAAATATATAATATCAAATGCAATGTTGTAATATCTCCACTGTTTCTTCTTAGACATCAATGAGATTAAATTGAAAGCAAATAATGGCTTTAGTTTAGGTTTGGAGCTTCTTGGGTTTTCACATTAGAAAATTAATCACATTTTGTCCCCATTTCAGAAAAAAAATAAATAAATCTCTATAATGTCTCAAACTTTTCCAAGATATGAAAGTTTGCAAACAAAAGTCAGATTTCAATGTGAAAGTGAAACATTTTACATCAAATTTCCCAAAGACAAAACTACCTGAATATCTGTCTTCATTTTATAGTGTGATACTTTTTGTATTAAGATTCATTCATTTTGTATTAAGTATTCATTTTGTTCATGTTTCAAATATTACATATTAAAGAACTACTACTTAAATAAAAAGCACTATATGCAATTAAGAGCAGCTCAAAATTATTATTATTAATAATAACACATCAAGTGCATGTCATTAATTAGTCTATTATTTATGTAAATGCATGGCAACATGAACACTGCAAAATAAAGTGTGTCCCTAATCTCTCCATTATTTTTACTTTAACTCTAAAATCTCCTGAGATGTGAAAGAGAAGCCTCTGGAAAATAATATTTCCAGACATTTAGACTTAAACTGCTGTAATAAAGTGAAGATATAGGGTTAATTTCTCCATTAATGACCAGAATCAAGTATTCCAGAGAGCTGTGCAATAAGCCGAGATATCCCAGCGTAACATGACATGTTAAAGCCTAAACTCTTCTTTATGCCGTGTGCGACTGAACAGCAGTGTTTGGAGTGGGTAATTAGCATAGTATTAGTGGATCAGTGGAAGATAGTCAGAGAAGGAGGGGTAAATCTGTCCATCATGTCCCTCTCTCGCTCTCTCTGTCACTCCTCTGGGGTCTTCCCTCTGTTCTGAATGTTTGAAAGTTTTGCGGTTATTCCCAGGAGCGGAGCTGCTATCAAATCAAAGACTGGCATTGCAGCAGTGACCAGCCAACCTCTCTCTCTCTCTCTCTCTCTCTCTCTCTCTCTCTCTTTCTCCAGCCTATGCTTCCATCAGAAGAAAGTCAGTCTCACAGATGCACTGGTTAACAATGCCATCTCGCACACGCACACACATACACACGTCCCGCCCGTCAGAAGCGGGGGGAGGGTTCAGAACGGCGGCCTGACGAATGAGGGGAGCAGGTCCCCTGTGATTGGCGCGCTCTGAACATTGATGCCAGTTTCCATCTGTCATGATAGCCCCAGTGCTGAACCTTCAATCTGTCAGCGACTGCAGCAGCCCAGCGCTCACACTGATCTGGCCTGCTAAACACAGCTGACAACAGGCATTATCACAGCCAGCCAGAGAGAGAGAGATAGAGAGAGAAAGAGAGGGAGGGAGAGATGTGTTAATTGTGGGCGGAGATGTAAACTGTCACCTCTCATCGGATTGAACAGCGCGTCCTCTGATTTTTTTCGACCCCTCGATGGGTTTTGATAAACAGATGGAAATGTTTAGGTTCTTGGCCTTGTTATTTGGGAACAGAGAGCTGCTGATGGGTTAGAACGTGTGGAGAAGAACCAAATAAACCGAAGACCTCCATGAACCCAACAAATTTAAGAGCGATTAAGAGTTTGTCCATATTTGGATTAAAAAAAAAAAGAAATAAAGAAAGTATTGTCATAGGAATGGAGTTTTTAAAATGATTACAGTATTATGATAACAAATAATAATAAAGAATGGAAGAAGCCATTATAATGGCAGTCTATTGATTATCACCAGCATTAACATTAAAAAATCATTGTTAGGGCTGTTTTGTGTGTATGGTCAAAAATTTATACTCAACAAATTAAACAGTAATGTGCAAGAAGAAATACTTTTATTTACACTACATTTAAAAAGTTTGGGGTCTGTTTTGTTTTGTTTTGCTTTGCATTGCTTTGCTTTGTTTTTCAGTTTTTGAAAAAGATTCTTTCCCTTCGGCTGTATTTATTTGGTCAAAAATACAGTAAATATTGTGAAATATTATTGCATTTTAAAACAATTGCTTTTTAATTTAATTTATTTTAAAATGTAATTTATTTCTGTCATTCAATTCTGAATTTTCAACATCATTACTCCAGTCTTTAGCATTACACAATCCTTCAGAAATCATTCTAATATGCTGATTTGCATATTTCTTAAAATGTATTAATGTTGAAAACAGTTGTGCTGCTTTTTGTGGAAAAGTGATACATTTTTAAAGCTTCTTTGATGAATAGAGGGGGTTTTATTTATTTATTTATTTGAAATGTCTTTACTGTCACTTTTGATCAGTTTAATTATTTTAGTTATTTGCCAGTTAGCCCATAACTTTAAATTTAATTACAGTAAAGGTGACCTTTGTTTGTTTGTTTGTTTGTTTTTGTTTTTTGGGGGGGGGTTTTTTAACTGAAGGACTGAAGTCTAAATTAATTTCCCTGGAAACTGACAGTAATCACAGATGGCGTTGCAAAAATTAAAGCCCAGAATATCTCTTTAAAATCAACTGAAAATTTTCCACGTAATAAAATTTTATGTTTTATTAAGATAAAAATATTGTCATTTTCTTATTGGCATCTGTGGTATTTTGCTCTGGGGGTGGGTGTGTGTGTGTGTGTGTGTGTGTGTGTGTGTGCGTGTGTGCGTGTGTGCGTGTGTGTGTGTGTGTTTGTGTGTGTGTTGGTGCAGACACAGAAGTGTGTGTTGTGGTCGTCCTTGTCAAAGCTTTCACTGACTCTCAGTAATTAGTGCAATCATGACACATCTGAGGAGCTGTTTCTGTGACAGCACTCAACAGAGACAAGTGTCCCTGCAGACAGAGTTCAGCCCCCAAACACACACACACACACACACCCTCATTCTCTCTCTCTTTCTCTTCTAATAGGAAAGCATCTTTGGACAGCATGCACAATATACACATCAGACAGTGACCATAAAACACACACAAACTCTCCCTCACACATACAAACATGTTTATGAGAGAACATTCTTTGAGTATTTTGTAATGCAATTTTAAAAATTTATAAATGAATAACGTATTATAAGGTAATTTAACTCTTTTTTTAGGGCTTTCTTTAAACGGAATATGGTTTACAGAGAGACTAAATCTTGTTTATCTCTCTATAAATCACATGTATATTGATTTTAGGAACAGAAGGATTTATTAGGATTCACACTTTCATCTATCAGCATAAAGTCTGCTCCACATTTAGCTTACATTAATCTTCAAAATGCATTAAACTGATCAAAATTGACATTCATAATGTTACAAAATATTTCCATTTCAATTAAATGCTGTTCTTGTGAACTTTCTATTCGTCAAAGAATCCTGAAAAGAGTGTATCATGGTTTGCACAAAAATATTTAGCAGCACAACTGTTATTAACTTTGGTCATCTCCATGTTTCCTGAGCATCAAATCATCTTAGACTGATTTCTGAAGGATCATGTGACACTGCAGACTGGAGTAATGATGCTGAAAATTCAGCTTCACATTGCAGGAATAAATTAGGCTATGTTTTACAATATATTACAGTAGAAAATAGTTATTTTAAAATGTAATAATATTTCACAATATTAATGTTTTACTGTATATTGATCAAATAAATTTAGTTTTTTAAAATTAGTTTAGACTTTGTGATCATAACTTGCCACAATATATGAATTTCTGAACAATATGAATTGTATGGGAGACCATAGATATGGATTTGTATATGTCAGTGTTGGAACGTAACTAAATTAATTAAAACTCATATTATTTTCATTTGTCATGTGTCTCCTAGTGTGTGGTTGTCTGCTAGTGTATGATGCTCCGTTTTTTTTCTTCTCGATAACCATTTACAGTTTCAGAAAGTGTATGATGCCTAGTGATTTAACATCTGTTTGGATTTTTTTTTTTTAATGTGGTGAAGTGTATTTCAGTCCAGTGATTGAGCCAGGATATTTTTACAGGGCTGGTCAATCAGGAGCCAGCAACCATCTTAGGTGCATTATTCAATCATTCAAATGACTTTGACTATAAAGTGCAGGTCTGTTTTGGCACCTTCAACACAACCCTATACCAACTAAGCAAAATGGTACCTATTTTTTGAGTACAATTGGACAGGGCATTTATTAGTGAATTACATTACAGGAAAAAATACATATAAATTTGTGCCTTATTTTATGATCTCACATAGCAGTATATTTTAGTCCATATATCAGACATGTTCATAAATGTGCCCCATAACAAATATACGCATAAGTTATGATGCTGTTTTACAGTTTTTTTCAACTGCTTACGCACAAAATCTTTATTTGTCACACAATTTCTGAAACCTGACACTCAAACACCAGAACCACACACCTAATCTGCAAAACCATACTCTAATTCTCGGCCTTTGACTCAGTTTTCAATTTCATAAAACACTTTTTGCAAAACACAACACACAATTCTCTATGTAACACACAAAAATCTAACAGGAAGTATCTTGATTTTCTTTTTCAAACACAACCGATCAAAATGCCACAGTAATTCATCAGTGCCTCACACTAACTCCTCACATGTGCCAGCACTCATTGCTTTACCCAACACCAATCGATCATGGCTTTAGAATAGGCCTATAAATACACATCTACACAACTACACATGGTTGATGTATTTCTTTTCTTTCATACTGTGTAATACTGTATTCACAACCACAAATGCTTACAATAAAAAAAAGGTTCGGTTTCAATCTTGCTTTCATGTTACCGTGAATTTTACCGTGAATCTCTCTGCCAGTTACTTTCAATCTTGAACAGAAATGTACACAGGAGCTCATGAAAGAAGAGCTTTAGGTTTTGAATAACTGTGTGCATATGATGTATCCAAAAATATAATATTATGGCAGAGGTGTTTGCTAAGATAAATGTTTGCTTTTGAGATGTGTTTGTGATATTTTAAATGCTGTGATTCATTTTGCAAGAGATGTGAGGCATTTTGCATTTTGTGTGTGCAATTCTTGGATTTGTGTGTAAAGTTTTGAAAAAAAAAAGAGGCAAAGTTTTGAAAATGTGTGTAAGCAGTTGAAAAAAAAAAACTGTGACTAATTCCACATTTAGTCATATTCTATAGCTTTAAAGGAATAGTTCATCCAAAACTTTAAATTTCCTGAAAATTTACCCACCCTCACTGGAGGAAGCATTATTATTGATTATGGACTGGTAGTTGGGTATTTTGGTCAGAAGCAATGGCTTCCAGTCCAAAATGTCTTAATGATGGATTTGTATATTACACACATGCAGATTTTTGCTTCTCAAGACATCAATTGATGGACTGGAGTGGTGTGGATTACTTGTGGATTACTGTGATGTTTTTATCAGCTGTTTGGACTCTCATTCTGACGGCACCCATTCACTGCAGAGGATCCACTGGTGAGCAAGTGATGTAATGCTTTTCTATTCTTTTTCTTCTTCTTCTTTTTTCTTTCTTTTTTTCTTTTCTCTCTCTCTCTCTTTCTTTCTCTCTCTGTCTTTCTTTCTTTCTTTCTTTCTTTCTTTCTTTCTTTTTGGCTTATTTTAGAAAAATATTTTGTTAAATGGCACTGTTCATCACATTGACTTTGACTCAGTTATATAAATTAGTGTGTTTTCTATATTTTCCAGTTGTGTTTAATTTAGATTTATCTTTTCCAGTTCACCATAATTCAAATTCATTCATTCAAAACTTTTCGTGCCAGGAAATTTAGCTCTGATTAAATGATAAATTGTATCGCTGGATAATCTTAAAAAGATAATTGTCTCAATATAGCAAGCAAGTTCTTGTTAGCGTATTAAATGTAGTGAACTACTTTTTAAAAGGGCAGCTTTATTGTAGCCTAACTACTGTAAATTATGAGTAGCTTAAAGGCAAGTCTTTTCCCCAGCACTGGTGTGTGTGTGTGTGTGTGTGTAGGGCAGAGGTGGCGCTGCATTTTGTTGTTTCTGTAATTAGTGCTGGAGTGCTGCTAATGGCAGGCTGGGACAGACTGTGGCGAATGGTTGTTCTTTTGTGTGAAAAGGCTGCTCCTTCGCTCTCTGCTTCTTCTTTTTCTCTCTCTCTGCGCTCTGTCCATCCTCTCGGGATCTCATCATCTTCCCTAACAGTCAGAGTGGGATTTAGTACCCTCTATTCCCTCACCTTCTTCCTTTCCCTCTTCCCCTCTCTCTGTGTGTCTCTTTCTGATGATTTGGAGCCGTTTTACTTTTTAGGTTGTGTCTTTTTCTGACTTTCATCTGTCCTGTGCTTTCAAGAGAAACTCTGTATGTGCCGTATAGGAAGTTTGGAGTTAATTTCTTGGATATATTTCTTTTTGGTTCTATTATTGAAAATGTTAGAGTGGTCAGGACTCAGTGTTAGGACCTTATAGCTGAGCTCTCGACAGGACAGACAAATAGAAAATGATAATTTATGTTTTATATTTATGTTTGTCTCTTTTTTTTTTTTTTTGTAGATCTGCAGATACAGACTCCTTATACAACATTGTTGCTCTTGATTTCATGATATTTCAGGATTCTTAAGTCTGATGTTAGCTCAGCAGTAACAGACTGGTGTGCCGTAAAGTGTTCACTGTTTCAAAAAAAAATTCCACAATAGTTTCCACAATTGGTTGCACAAGGGTTAATAACACAGAAGAGTGTTTAGGAAGAGGAAAAAAACGTTAAAAATCTATTGTAGAACACATGTGGCAAGTAAAAAGTACACTATAGTAACATATTAGGTATATATTAGTTAATATATTATATAAAAAATGAAATTATTAATTTATTATTCTAACTGTATTGTTCCTAAGAAATAATAATAATATTCTGTGCTAAACTACTAAAGGGTTTGTTTCCAAAAAATTTAATTTTATGAATTGCATTTTTAAAATAAAATAAAAGCACCATGTAGCTGACCCACAGACAAAGGTAAATATTATAAAATATATAGTAAATAATAAATATATTGTTATATATAAAGTAAACATAAAAAATGATTATTCTTTTTAATTAAACTTTAAGAAAAAACCTACATATTAGTTTGTAATGAGTAAATACTGCTTATTTTACGGCCTCTAAACTGCTTAATGTAGACTATTTGCATTAAGGTATTTTAAACATTAATATTGCACATTTCTGTTTTCTGTTCTGCACATTTCACATCATTCTGCAAACAAAGATGAGTATACATGGTATGGGCGAGGATATCTCATTGCCTTATTACTAGGTCTGAAATGCCATCCTCAGTCCTTACCGTCCTTCACTGTATCCACACTTTGGTGCTGTAATGTCACATAGATTGTCAGGTAATAGTCATCTGTAAAGTCCACATCAGTGCAGGCTGAGCAAAACAGCACATAGTGGCTACAAAGCCTGCAAATGAATGTCAAGTCCATCATTTGGGACAGAGCCTAAGTGCCTCAATCCCTTGAATACCTTTCAAAGATTTAATGCCACAAACCTTGTGAACCTCAGTGAAAATCAATGCTTTGTTATTCCTCTAATGTGCACAAACACCTAGTATGTTAACCCCAAAATGAAAATTTTCATCATTTACTCACCTTCATGTAGGCCTAGTTCGAAAAAACGTTGACTTTATTTCTTGTGTGGAACATAAAAGAAGATATTTTGAAGAATATTGGTAACCAAACTGTTTTGGTTCCCATTGACTTCCATTGTATGGACACACAAAAAAATAAAAAATATGCAAGTCTATGGGAACCAAAACTGTCTGGTTATCAACATTCTTCTAGTAAATCAACTCCATCGCACACCTGCAGATGATAGGTGCGTAGGATAATAGAACCAACCAAGTGGATCGTTTTAACAGACAAGCAATTCCCGCACACTATCAAAACTTGCAAGGAAGTTTCTATCTACGATGTGAACTCCTAATGAGCTTAATTGTTTACAGATGGAACTTTGTTAATTGGTCATGTGTTTATCTTAAAAGAGATGAATTTGAATATTTGTATACTCCTGATGAAGGTCGTGTGACCGAAACGTTGGTATTAATAAATATTACTTCCTTGCAAGTTTTGATAGTGTGCGGGAATTGCTTGTCTATCAACATTCTTCAAAATATCTTCCTTTGCGTCAAGTAAACAGTACATAGTAACATATGTAAATATATTTCAAATAAAATTATTTATTCATTCATTCATTCATTCATTCATTCATTCAATCATTTATTCTACTGGCATTACTTTTAAGAAATAATAATAAAAGATTGTGCCAAACAACTAAAAGGTTTCTGTTCAAGAATTTTTATTGCATTAATTGCATATTTATTTTATTTTATTTTTAATAAATAAATAAATCCAGACAAAATGGCATCATATACCTGACCCGCAGACAAAGGTAAATATAACTAAATATATAGTCTCTAATAAATTTATAGTTCAAGTAAATGTATATTTGGTAACACTTTAGACATTCTACTAACAGTAAGTAACTTTGCAACTACATGTCAGCTAGCAGTCATTAGAGAATTAGTAGACTGTCTGCTTAACATCTAACACTTTACTTTGATGGACCCACAAAATACAACATATTGACTATAAGAATCTTTCCAAGTATATGTCAACTTATTCGACTAACCCTAAACGTAACCAAACAGTCTAATCTGAGAGTTAGTAGACATGTAGTTGCGAATTCATGCAGTTAGCTGACATGTAGTTGCAAAGTTACTTATAGTTAGTAGAATGTCTAAAGTGGACTATCAAAATAAAGTGTAACCATATATTTTTTCCACATATTATTTTAAGGGCTGTATAGGCATAATTATAGTCCAAAATTAGAAAGTACTGCTTAATTCATGTCTCATGTTTCAATGGGAAGTGAAACTTTTTAGTTAACAACATTCTTCCAAAATATCTTCTTTTGTATTCTGTAGAATAAAGAAACTCATACAAGTTTGGAAGGACATGAAGATAAGTAAATAATGTCAGAAATTTGATTTTTGGGTGAACTATCGCTTTAAACATGTGACTTTCCCTGGTAAAAGCCTGTGTACCATGACTCCTAGAAGCCACCGCCAACCAATCAGATTAAAACTTGTGATTTTCACCAACTCTTGCCATTTTTCTGTGCAGCATGCATCAGATAGTCAGTGAGGAGCTCTTTCAAATATCATAGCATAATGCAGAATGTCCTATTGAAAACTGTTTTTCTTTTTTTTTTTTCTATTGTTTCTTTTTCCTAACATCTAAGATTCATTTTCCCACTCTGAGAAACAAACTCTCTCACTCGCTCTGTTTCGGTTGCAGAGTCTGGGCTTTGAAAGTACCCAAAGCATCCTGGGTAATTAGCCATTACGTCGCTGTCACAGAGGGTTGTGCAGTCAATACAGAGATAATTTGGGCAATGGTGAATGACAGCGCTGTCCGGGCTACAGGGCTGATCAAGGACAGAGCCAGCTGCACCCGGCATCTGTCAGGCCCATGAATCACACACACACACACACACACACACTGGCCGAGCCACAGAAAATGCAAATCTACATCCTCAGCTTTCTTTTGTGCTTTCGGGCCTCTCCTCATTTCAGCTTCTCGATCATCTCCCTTCCTCCTCTGGCTTTCTTCTCCTCAATCTCTCCTCCCTTCACGAGAGGAAATGGCTGCTTACGCTCTGTCTCTAAACTGTTAGAGGCTTGTTACTGCTGGTGGCAAATGAATGACATTGGGATAGAGGCCTCTCAGGCCCAAGGAGAGCCCTTAAGTAATGGCAACAGAAGCAGAGAGAGGGAGAGAGGGAGAGATCACAGCATAATGAAAAAGCTATTTATTTCAGTAATAAAGACAAATGTGCCACATTGATTTCAGTTTGGCTAATATGAAATAGAGATGTCGGAGCTTGTTTATTGTGTTTGTGTGGTTGGAAAGAAAGTGTCGGGTAAGCAAAGGTTATTTTACTGTCCTGACATCAGTGACAAACACCATACCTTGTGTGTTTAATATAATATAATATAATATAAGCCACTGTTTGAGCAACATTTCAGTATTGTATCGTACTGTAATTTCACTTTTACTGATGTGCCACAGAATAAAACATGAGCCACAAAAGATGAGCATAAAATCTCATCTCAACATATTTGATGAATGGCTACACTCTTCTCAATTTTGTAATTTCATCTAAAAATCAACATTTGCACGATTTCGTCAGTTGAAACAGTTTTGCAATTAACTGATCTAATTTTGTGTCTCTGGAAAATAGTGGTCTATGACATTATATTAAATATCAGTGGCTTTAGTGTCTCTTTGTTAATGAGGAGTTTGTGGACACAATAATGTTTTCAGATTTGTGGAGTAAAAATGTTGTTTTCATTTTTAAGTAATTGAAGGACCTGGTGTTATCATTTTCAAATATAATATTTGAAGTAAATAGCAGGGTTGTTATTAGTAAATAATTACATGAATATTACAGACATTTACGCTATTCATTGAAACCTAGGTTAACTGAGTGAAATCATTCCATTTGAATTCATAGTGTTGCTATTATAACATGTATTCAATTAAAAAATGTAAATATTAAATATGTAAGTAATCATATGACTTTATGCAATCATAAATTTACCTTTCAGATGAATCACTTTTACTGGGATTCTGCTTTGTCATTGGTTATTCAGTTATTCAACTAAATTGTCAAAACACAATTTTCACAACCAAGAATAGTTGATTTAGCATTTTACATTAATGACAGCTAGAATATAAATATTAATATGAATGATTTCATTAATACATTCTGTAAAAGTTTACCTAGGGGGACTATCCTGTCCCAGTAGTAAGTCATTTTTAAAACAACAACAATAATAATAATTGTACATTATGTACTATGACAGCTAAATTAGCAAATGTTTCTATGTATTTCCTATAATAACAAACTGACTGATGCATCATCATCATCCTGCACATGCTAAACTTATATGTAAATATGTTATAATTTCAATGCAAATTGTTCTTCAGATCTTCCCCCATCTGTATATTACATTATTTCAAGATAGCATGCAATTATTTGTTTTAGGTTTCGCTCAACATTTCTTTAATGGAAGTAATGCATTGTAATAATATTGTAATTACATTGTACTTATGTGTTATCACTGCGATGGACTGACCTACAGCCCGAGATGCTTATGCTGTGTAGGATCCCTGGATGGATGGATGATTTTGTGTTTATATTGTACAGAGACTGGAGATTAGGGTATGTTTGAGGCCATGACTGATGCCTTGAGTTAAGTTATTCTGCTAACGTTACAAACTCAATATATATAAAATCACAACCCTTACAGATACACAGCTGTGCTATTATGAGAGCTGTCAATAGGACATGTTAATTAGTCTGATTAATTATTTTTAAATAAAAAGCTAAAAAGCATATAAGAAATCTGGGGGGCGGAAATCAATAAATCATTAGAATATGTTTCAGGTCTATCTAATCACATTTGTAACACTTTGCTGTGTGACTGAGGTTTACCTGACCTACAGAAGAACTGATTAATCAGTGCATAATCAGTGCACCCCCACTGAGCCTACAGCAGCATAAACCTGTTTATGAGCACACACACACACAAAAAAAAAAAAAAAAAAAAACAGCCAAAAAGAAATGTAGGACAACGTTTTCTCCATTGGATTATGCTGTGCCACCAGTAATAATCATGTAACAAGCATTACACACTGATTGTTTTTCTTTTCCTCCTTTCATTGTCCCAAACATCATGAACTCTGTAATATTTAGGTGGTGTTAACTGTGAACCTGACAAGCATGTCCTCCCACTGCTTTAGGAAATCCACTGGGATTCATTCCCACACGTCCCTGTAGACGGAGGGAGAGGGATCTGCTCCAAACAGCATTTAAATGATAAGTGTCTCTCCATTACTGCTCTGGGATAAACATTTAAATGGCCTTTAATTAGCGTGTCCTTCCTGCTTGTCAATAGGCTTGTGCTAACCGCTCAGCACCTTAACGAGCCATAATTAAATTGGTTCAAGTCAGAGCTGGCAGCAAAGAGCCTGTCATTTGCAAACAGATAAACAGGGATAGATTTTGAGTTTGACCTCAGCAAAATGATTGTTGGTTCAATATTGGGTATTAGCTGAAACAATGTAATGATTCAGAGTCTTAAAGCCATAAGAGGCAACAGGACAATGGTTTAACTGACCGGAATAACTCTTCCTCATCAGTGGAGCTGGTTGATTCTCTGTTTCAGAGATCTCGATGGTACTTAACAGTGTCATTCTAATCAGAATGTGAACCACTTTTCACAAACATAGGTAATGCACGTCAGATAAACTGACTGTTACTACTACATGTTGTAAAGGAACAGTCTACAAAAAATACAGTTCTGTCAACATTCAATCATAATCCAAACCTGCACAACTCTTTCTTCTGCAGGACCACATAAAGAAATTTTGAACATACAATGACAGCTAGAAATAATAATAAAACATGTAAAGATCTGCATTGTCCATCTAACTTGTGCATTTCAGTACATACCAAGTAATCTGAAGCCATGTGATAGTTTTAATGAAGGAAAAGAGTAAAATTTAGGTTAACAATAGGGAATGGTGTCAATGGCATCAATGACAGCAAAGGAAAAACATTTTACACAAGTGAATTGAGGGTTTTTTTTGTTTTTTGAGAGAGAGCGAGAGAGAGAGAGAGAGAGAGAGAGAGAGAGAGAGAGAGAGAGAGCTTCATTTGATTATTGTGAATAAAATGTATAAATATATTCTAGAAATATATATACATATAAATAAAAAATGGACTTTCAAAGTGACTGTTTCTAAAGCACAAATGTTGTGTCACATGGGAGGCAAATACATAATTGGACTAAAATTGTTCAGTTACTCTATGATAATTCATTATTAGAGTAGTGTGGTTAAAGCTCAGGACTTGTATTTGGAAAGTTGCTGGTTCAAGTCTGTAAATAACTAGTCTCAGCCTCAGACGTCACGCCCACGGACCACTGGCTGAACATCTGATGCATATGGCACACAAAAGTGGAAACACTTCAGGAGTTTCGAAGTTTTCATCGGATTGGTTGAATTATACATGATTTCCGGGAGACGTGTGTGTCACGTTCTTTAACGTTCCGCCTGGAAACAAAGATGTCGTGACGCCAAACCCCCTCACGAGAGAAGAAAGCCATCATGTTTACAACTGTGATGACGAGCGCTTATCAGGATCAACTAAACGCTGGACTTTTCAAAAGTATGTGAAATATTTAAAGTTCTCGGCATAGAATCTTTAAAATACGTCCGAGAGTTTACACACCGGTCTGTTATTATGGCGACATTTCCACGCCCCGAAATGTGACGCTGAACGAAACAAATTGTGATTGGTTGTTTGACATGTCGGTCAAACGGCCTCATGGGCGTGCCTTGGCCAGTGAATGCTACCATAGATTCCAGACCTAATTATATATAATTCATACTAAAACAATACTGATTGGCATTGCTCATAGGTTTTTTTTTTGACTGTTGGTGGATGACTGTTTTTTTTTCTAGGCTTGATTGTGTTTATGGGTTGCAGTTTAACATGTGTTAATGCCTTGTTTTTAAAAAAAACAAACAAAAAAAACATTATTTTTCACATAATTTACCTTTATTCCACACAGCTCTGTCCCTTCTCCTATAAACACGCTGATCATTTCCTGCTTTTATGAAGCCCCTCCCTCAGAAATGCGCAATGGGCTCAGATTGGTTAGTTGGTCCAGTGTGTTGTGATTGGCTAAACCGCCTCTAGTGCACGTCTAAACGTCCGGTCCCTCACCTCAGCGGCATGTGGCGTCATCTATATTGCTTATCAATTTGAGCCCGATTGAGACCCAGAGAATATTAGTGAAGAGGATCACGCAGAACCTGTGCAAGCATGGCTCTTAATGGTATGGGTTTTTTTTTGTTGTCTCATACTTTTAGATATGCTGTTATTTGTAAAAGCTACTGCTTCTGTTAGCTTTTAATACAGATTTATCCTGATTAAAGCTTTAATACAGTATGGCAACCGCACACCCGTCCATGTTTAACGCTTCTCATAGCTATGTGAAATAAGTGTATAAATGGAACAGTTCATTGTTGGAGCTGAGCTGATGATCTGAATGAGAGAGAGAGAGAGAGAGAGAGAGATACAGAGCTTGTGCAGAGCAGGGCAACGTGAGGAACAGGATTAAGAACCGCTGCTTTAGAACATTGATTTTGAAACTTGTGAATCCATTAGAATCATTAGAAGACAGAATCATCATTCATATATGAACAGATTTTTACGTGTACCCCTATTTTTCTCTTCCTCTTCTCTAAAGCAGCACAACATGGCCTCGCCCCCTTTGCTGCATGTTCCCAGGGGCGGGGTTTATCTGGATTCGTGACATAACAAACCCGGGAAGTAGCTCATTGTATTCCCTATGAGCCGATTTTGTAGGCATTAAACTGTCAGAATTTTAAAAGACGATATCTCCGTTTGAATTGAACTTTCAGCGCCGCAACTTTGCAGATATTGTTTATGCTCAAACAGCAACATTACACACTAACTAAAGTTAAAAAAGTGAAATTGCAATCAACCACCCCTTTAATATTTTGGATTAGTTTTTGTTTTTAGATTTTCTTTTTTCAATTTTAAGTTTAGTTACATTTTTGTAATTTTGTTGTGTGTTTGTCATTTTACTAGATTTTTTTTTTTTTAAAAATGTCTATACAGTTTTTATTAATTTTATTTCAACTTTAGTTTTAGTTATTTTAGTACATCAGGTTAAACTAAATGAAAACATTGCCTTCACAACTAGCTGGAATAAAAAAAATAAAAATAAAAATAAATAAAATAATATATATATATATATATATATATATATATAGGTAAAAACTTTTTTTATATAATTTATTTCAGTAAAAAATGTATTTTATTTTTAAGTAACAAAACTGTTTTTAATGGTTTTCATTTTAGTTAACTATAAAATCCCTGATGCCAACACAATCATTTGGCAGTTCATAACTATTTTACGTTTTGGTGAATTGACAGTATATGAATTAGAACAATCTCATTTGTATGTTTTCATATGATTTGCGTACCAACCTGAGGCTGTAGGTTTATAGGAAGACAGTCATCCTTTTTAAATAAATAAATAAATAAAAAATATAAAAGCCAAACATTCTAAAATGTATTTTGAGATTGAGTGGACTATGCACTTTAACTAATCCAGGAGAATAAGTGCACTGCAAGATGCGTTGGTTACAAGTGTCTGCTAGATGACCACTAATTTTCATATTTTAGGACTACCGTTATGAATTAGAGCTACTGACCTTTCACGTGTTGGAATAGTACTGTTTTCTAAAGTGCCCTGAGAAAAGGACACACTCATAATGATAACTAATTTAAATAATACTCTATATTAGAATACAACATAGCATTGTATATGGGGTTTATTCTGACTCATTGTGACATTTACGCAGAGCTGGAAGGCCAGAGTTTCATGTGCAGTTAAAGCAAGGTGTCAAGAGCTTAAATGTAAGCACTGTTTAAAAAGACCAAGAGCAATTAGGGGAAAAAAACTTTACAATGGAACTTAATGTCCTTGTTCCTTTGATCTGTGTCGCTAACTGCACTGAAACTTTCTGTCCTAATTATCCATTTCTGCCAGTCAATGTCTCTCTGTGTCCCTCTCTCTCTCTCTCTCTCTCTCTCTCTCTCATTATAGTCTCTCTTCTTCCATTTCTACATTAGCACAGCAGTCTGATATGCACTTAACTGTGTAGACATAGAGAATGGGGATGAAACAAGAGGAGAACAAAGTGAGGGACCAAGTAACAGGCAAAAAAAGGAGGAGAGGTGAGGAAGAGAGATGAATGAAGAAAGTAGTTCATGGAACAGAGGCTAATGACATGGGGAAAGGGTTCTCAGCCCTGAAGGACTTCACTTTTGCCCTGATCTGTTCATCACATTGACTATTTGTCTATGCTCTCACCTAAAAAAAGTTGAGGTGTCATTGTTATCTATCTATTAGATATTTCTGAAAAACTCTCAGTTAGCATCATAACCGATGAATTTCAGTGCTAACTTCAAAACACAGTTATTGCGTACTGGCCCTAGTCACAAAAAAAAACAAGTATATTAAATAAATTACATACAAGTTTCAATAGAAATTACATTTAAGTATATTTTAGTTTACCATAAATGCTTTTCAGAACATTCAGCAGTAATTTAACCATATTTCAAAGACAGAAGAAAATTTGAAATTGCATATAAAAAATATATACTTAAGTCCTAATTAAAAATGCACTCAAATGTTCAGCTCTTTGCAATTACCATAAATTTAAATTATAATAAATTTTAGGTTACACTTTCTTTTAATGTGTCCTTGTTACAGTGTAATTATACATTTAAAATACCGAGTAATGTTAATTAACTACATTTACTTACTTTATGGTTAGGGTTCAAATTAGGGTGTTACTTAGGGTTACTTGCATGTAATTATGCGTAGTTAGTTGTTATTATAATAGTAAGTACATGTCACATGTGTAACAAGGACACCTTAAAATAAAGTGTTACCAAATTTTAATTTAATTTCAAAAAAACGTGCAATAAAGTGTCCAAAAACATAGCATTCAGTTTGCACTTGTATGCTTTTAAAGAATATTATTTATGCAATAAATACTCTTTTTAAAAAGTTTTAAAACTTCTTTGCAAGGGTCCTTAAGAAGTTGCACCATGTGAGTTTAATACTAGGCCAAAGTCTTTCCCAATGTTCTTGCTGACACTTTTCAAAAAAAACTTGGAAGTAAAGATGCCTCAAAACGTAACATGTTGGCACTACATTGACGTGGAATTGGTGACTACTTTATAGCAGTATATTTTTTACTACATAATATGTCAATGGACCCAATTATAATAAAAAAACAGAGTTTCCAACATAGGAAATAAAAATAGTTTTCTTAACCTTTCAGTTTGAGCAAAGTGCAGTATAGCAAACATAAACATTCATCACTGGTAATTGCATGTATTTATTATTCTAATATGATATAAAACAACTGGTGGTGTAGATATAATAGATAAAGATTTTCTGGATGCAGTAATGCACATTTCAAATGGCAGCAAAAGCCATGTTCTTTTAACGAATTAGCATGGTCTGTGTGAATAAGAACGTTCCTGTCTTCCCCGAGTAAAATCCAGCAACAGCCAACCCACCCTGACATTACAGCACCTTATTAGAGTCCTGCAGGACCAGCCCCTACCTGACTACAACTCCACTCACCACTGACAGAAATAAGAAGCACCATCATGTTAGGTCAGTGTGTGTGTGTGTGTGTGTGTGTGTGCGCGTAGCTCTCCCTTAATTAAAGCCACAGAGTTCTCTTTCTGCTCTCGGTGTCTGTGCATATTGGGAGTAGGGGACACTGAAACTCATTATTCCCACAGCCCAAACACTGAGGCTGTGTCAAGCCAGCATCCATCACCACAGGCCTGCACACAGTCAGCACAAAAAAAAAAACACATTCGCGCTCACTCAGCACATTCACCAATTTGCAATTTTCCAGTGCGGGGTTGGCTGACATGTTTTTATTGCTGAAGATCACTTTCAAACGCACAGATCATGAGAGCCAACGCTCGTTAGCCTAGCGCTGCTGACTCAGACGCTAACGAGGATAATTAACAGCGCCGCGTTACGGAAAGCATTGCAGGGGAGGAGGAAGCACTGCTACTCAATACCAGCTAACAGCATCGATGTGAAAGTGGGAAGATATACACCTGTGTTGCTGCTTGGAGTTGTGTGCTGTGTTGTACAGTTGGAGTGAGCAGGAAGGAATCAAGTTTTCTTCAGATGCTTGAGATAAAAGAATTCATTGTACTATGAAGGAACATTCAGAACTCAAAACTTCCTCTCTAGTACAAAAAAAGAGCATCTAAACTAATAGTCATTCAGAACATCCACAATTTTCCAACATCGGACAGATGAGTATGTTCAATGATCTAGCACAGGGTTCCTCAAATCTTACCCTGGAGGGCCAATCCACTGCAGAGTTTAGCTCCAACCCTGATCAAACTCACCTGTCTGTGATTTTCTAATGATCCTGAAGACATTGATTAGCATGCTCAGGTGTGTTTGATTAGGGTTACAGCTAAACTCTGCAGGAAAGTGGATCTCGTGGGCCAGATTTGAGGATCCCTGATCTAGCACATGTACTTACGGCCATTGTCAACAATGCCTGCTTGACTTTCAACAAGTTTGTCCTTCAAGTCACAAGAAGGTGGATCGTTTTATTTAATATACATTTAAATTATAATATGTTTTTATTTAAATGCAACTAAGTTTGCACTTGTTCTTTTTAGTGTATTATTTCCTTTAAATGTAAGCTAAGGTGTACCTCTTTTTCATAATGGTCTTCAAACTTTTCAAAATTTTACACCAAACTATACCACAAAATGTAGCATGCTAGCACTTAAAAGGGTTCAATGTACCATGAAAATTACCTAAATATCAGAACTCAAAACATCTTCCCTAGTGAAAAAGGGGCATTTAAACTGAAATGCAATCATGATTTAAAAATTGGTAATTTTCTGACATCAGACAAATGAGTATGCATTTATAATCAACATCCACAATGCTTATACAGTGTTTAGAAACGTTACCTACCCAGTCACAATGAGGCAAAAAGGAGGAAATCAGAGAGATATTATTCCTGTTCAGAAGAAATAATGACAAATACACCTTGTTGACAAAATACACCTTGTTTGTGGTCGTGTAGCACCTGCACCTCTACAGACCTTTCCAAGAAATCCATTTGTTAGAAATGACCATTTTTTTTCTTTCTTTCTTTATTTAGGTTCCTGATCATTCCAGTCTACTCTTAAAAGCTGTGTTACACTTCAGCTCTGATTGGTTTGTGATTTTGTCATAATGTAATACATCTTTGCAAAGATGTTTTTTTAGAGGATATGATGATTAAAAACTATACTGGACTGTGAAGTTCATGAGAAATTCCATTCACACTCATGTTGCACATGGAAAAAGAGTTTAAAGGCACAGTACAAAAAGTAACTATATGTTGTCAAAAAATATATAGAAGAAGCATAAATAAAAAATAAACTAAAATAAAAATGATTCAGGTATGTTTTAGGGGTGGAGCTGAACTAACCAAGCTGAACCAATATCTTGGGCCCTCAGGAACAGGTTTTGACACCTCTGTCCTATACAGTATGCTTAATTAAGATCATATTTTAGCCAAAATGTATTAGCCTTTATTTAGTTAGCCTGTTTTCAGCCAATAGAAACTACTAAACTGTTTGCATCTAATTACACTCAAAAATAACTCTTTATCCGAATTTGATTCTGTCATGCACAGTGTTAACTCTACTCAAATACTTTGTATAGGTTGAAATTAAGTGAACTAAGTAAAACTAACCCAGCTAATTTTGTCATACATGTCATGAATTGATATATCAGCATGCATTTTCTGATTTTGCATTTACCCACAACTACCAAAGGCGTTTTGCATCTGGTCGTAAAAGAAAGTGACTCTTATGCCACAGCTGTTTAGTGCTGTCTAAGTGCTCTATACTGCTCTTTCACAACAGCTAACAGATTGTGTGAGATGTAATGTTTGGGACAGCTGTTTCCATTACACTTGCAGTAGCACTTAAGATAACGCCTGCTTTGACAAAGAAAAACCACTGCAAGCTATATTAAGTGAGCTATCATACTGGACAACAAGCAAACAATGTCACTCAAAAACAAACATACAATGGAAATAATTTTAATAAATAATAAAGCATTGTAAGTTAATATTTGTACTGACTGCATGGTCTCCAACATTGTGTCCTGGTCAGCTTCTCACTTGATCGTTTAATGCACTATTCTTTTCCTACAGTTTTTAATTCATCAGTGCACATTATTCCAATTACAGTCAATTCTTTCTCTTTATAAATGACTCAATAAATGACTCAACTTTAAAGGGTTAGTTCACCTAAAAATGAAAATTCTGTCATTAATTACTCCCCCTCACGTCGTTCCAAACCCGTAAGACCTTTGTTCATCTTCTGAACAAATTAAGATATTTTTGATGAAATCCGAGAGCTCTCTGACCCTCCATAGACAGCAACGCAACTGTAATGTTCCCAGGTCCAGAAACGTATAAGGACATCGGTAAAATAGTCAATGTGACATCATTGGCTCAACTTCAATTTTGCGAAGCTATGAGAATACTTTTTGTGCGCAAAGAAATCAAAAATAACGACTTTATTCAACAATTCTTCTCCCTTGAGTTACTGTCTTCTGCTATTTTGGAGAATATCACAACGCATACGCATGCTTTACCCTAAGCGTAAACAATGATGATTATGCCGATGATGATTATGCCCCCCCCCCCCCCGACCCCCTTATTCTCGTAGCTTCGCAAAATTGAAGTTGAGCCACTGATGTCATACGGACTATTTTACCGATGTCCTTACTACATTTCTGGACCTAGGAACATTACAGTTGCGTTGCTGTCTATGCAGCGTCAGAGAGCTCTCAGATTTAATCAAAAACTTGTGTTCAGAAGATGAATGAAGGTCTTACGAGTTTGGAACGACATGAGGGTGAGTTATTAATAGCAGAAGTTTCGTTTTGGGGTGAACTAACCCTTTAATAAATGAAACAACTTTCCTTTTGACTGATGTTACCAAGACTGCTCGCAAAGGAGTTCAGTAATGATTTCTATATAAAAATAAAGATTTTTCAGAAACAAACAAATACGGACAGACAGATGTGTGATTTAGAAGTAACTACAATAGATTATTTACTGAAATGAGCAGGTCTTGTGAAAATGATGTATCAAATAGCTAATATTCTAGTTATTGGACAATTCAGCATAAGATGAATGTGTTGAAGTGTGTGTTGTGTGTGTGGCGGTGTTGATTTGACTGTGACTGGGCTGTTGGGCTCTGTTCATTATGTGCTGAGACTGGGGCAGGTCTCTCCTCACAGCCAGGATGAGGGTATTAAAGGCGAGCGTCTGACACCTCTCTAATGAAAAATAGAGTCCTCCTGAAGGTTATGTAGTGGCCCATGCTGAAAATCCTGCTTCATTTCACTCTCTCCCTCTGCTTAGGTCAATCTAATTCTTTCCTCCTGATAGATATTTTCTCTTAAAGTTTTCCGTAGGTAAGTGTGTGCCAGCCTCATCATAAGGAGACACTCAGGTTTCTCTTGCTCGTGTTTTTTTTTCCTCAGCACTATCAAAAAGTGGAGCAGTACTGTGGCTAAATATACTGAACAAAAATGGTGTATAAACCATTTTCACTCAGAAATTGCTTCTAAATTTTCCAAACAATTACAAAGAAACTGCAAGTAACACTGAATTAATACATTTTGAAGAAAAACTGAAATGATCAGGAATTGTAAAATGTACTTCAATAATCTTCAAAAAAACAAAAACATTATCATTAACTAAAACTAAAACCGTAAGAAAAATACTTGAAATAAAATAAATCATAACTGATAAAATAAACAAACAAAACTTGTTTTACTTCAACGATTTGCCAAGGCAATGTTTCTCATTTAGTTTATTGAAGTACTAAAATAAATAAAAATGGTCACATTTTATTTTAAGGTCTAATTCTTGCTATTAACAAACTATTAACTATGACTTTTGCCTCAATAAACTCCTAATTTGCTGCTTAATAATAGTTAGTAAGGTAGTTGTTAAGTTTAGGTATTGGTTAGGGATGTAGAATATGGTCATGCAGAATATGTGCTATGTAAGCACTACTAAACAGCCAATATATTAATAATAGGAATGCTAATAAGCAACTAGTTAATAGTGACAATTGGTCCCTATACTAAAGTGTTACCAAAAAATAAATAAATAAATAAAAACCATATATTATTAATTAAAAAAAAATAATACAAATGACAAACCACACAACAGAATTACTAAAATGCTAACAAAAATGTAAGTAAAATCAGAAAATATATAAATAAAATATTAACAAAACTAGTATATTAATGATAACAAAAAAGAACACTGATGCACACCAAAACAGACTGTAAGATTATTAAATTATTTAATAATACATTAATTCATTTATTCATTTGTTTGTTTAGCAAGTAGCTGTGTAATAAGTGAGATAATGTACAGTCAGAAGATTATTATTGCAAAACAAACCCCTTCAGGATGATTTAATTTGTCAGCTGACTGTACATTATCCCTCATAAGTACATCATATAGTAACATAAATAAGATCGCTTCCATTAATTAAATGCATATATATTTTTCTTGCAAAGGAACACAGGGATATGGTGGAAATATTTGGAGACAGTATGTGAGCGTGACAGAGAGAAGTATGTCATTTTTGCGGTACTCAGCAGTTGGATGATGTGTGTGTCTTTTTTACAGTGCAGACAGAAGTAAGAGGTCAAGCTTTGTGTGACCCCAGACACTGACACACGTACACTCAGCCCACAGAACCACACAGAGCCCCGGTCACCCAGCGCACGGCCTCATGGGACACCCTGTCATCCTCACATACTGTTTCTCTGTCTTTCTCCCTCTCTTTCTCACTCTTGATCATTGTTGTAAGTGATCACTGATGGACACAGAAAAACAGAGGAAGTTATTTTAAGTTATTTTATTTCTAAAAATGATTTCTTAAAAATCAAATCAAGAAAAATGAAATATGGTGAAGTGATGAGCTGGTGTGTAAAACGTCTCACTGCCACTGTCAGATGTGTGAACTGCCCTACACGCTCTGCCCTTTGCACAGTGTGTTACACACACACACACACATGCAGAAAGAGCCTCACACCACCTCTGTCACATAAGCATAACTACAGCACTGCTGATGACACTGTACCAGTGTCCCTGCCGAAATACACACATTTATATGTGTGTAAAAGAGTGTACAGCAAGATCTGCAAGAAAGGAGGATACGCTCTGTGTGTGTGTGTGTGTGTGTGTGTGTGAGAGAGAGAGAGAGAGAGAGAGAGAGAGAGAGAGAGAGCCACTGAACACACTGTATATTCCATATAACTTGTTTTTAAGTTCACTGTTATATTATCACTGGATATGGTCAACATAATGATAAATAAATGATAAGAATGTCCAAGTTAACAAAAAAGAAAAATAATGTTAAAATCTAGTTTAAAATGCATAAGTAAAGTACTTAGAAATGTCAAATTTAAATTAATTCTGGTTCCTGAAAAACTGAAATTTATTTATTTTGTTTATTTTTAAAAAATGTCAAGTGGTGTAACCATTACAAAAAAAAGAAGAAGAAAAGAAACCTTCTTTACACATACAGTGTCCATATAATGATTTGTATATATATATATGGATAATTATATTTGTCACTTTATGCCCCACAAAAATAAATAAGTAAATAAATAGAATCTGAAGAATCTGAAATAATCTTAAAAAATGTTTTTAAGTCATGTCTGTATGAACTTGTCTGTATAAATGTGAAAAAAATATTACAATAGAATTCACACAATGACTTGAGTACACTTTTTTAATTCTGTAATAAAACATATTAAAAATTATTTTACATTTTATTCCAGAAAAAAATAATAATAATAATAATCTTTCAAAATGTTTTCCAATCATGCCTGTATGTTTTTTTGTTTGTTTGTTTGTTTGTTTTTTTGCTAGATGTTATATTAATAGATCAATAGAGGTTAGATTAATAGATCAATACTTGTTTGTGCAAGAAGAGAAGCTCCAAGTAAGAAGTGGTGTCCTGGTGGGTACTGAGAAGAGGTTCTGTCCTGTAATTAGTGAGAGTATGGTAAGACTGTTGGGTCTTAAGTATCTCAGCAGGGTGCTAAACTGTGTTTATGATACAACAGCACTCATATGATGCAGCAAATACTAGCACTGAAGACCAACTCTCTCTCCTTTTGTCTCTTTCCACGTCTCCTACATGAGATCCAGAGAAATACAGACTACACACGATTAATTAAACCTACTGAGAGTCCCGTGTCTGCATATAGTTTTTTACTGTAGTTTATTTCATTATAGTTTTTAAGACTGAAGCACCTGTAGTTTCCTGGAGAGGCAGATTACACACACCCTGTGGCACAGCTAACAGTTCAGATCCGTGTGCATGGAGTGTGTTTGTACCTGTGTGTGCGCGGATTGTTAGTGCTGTTTTTGAAGCACAGACTCCACTTGTCAGATTATGCCACATTTCCATTTGACTTTCATAAGCTGTTTACGGCTCACAGGCTGTGCAAAAAAACGGACTTCTGAATGTGTGTGTGCAGTTTGGATCCCGTCAGGGTCTTTTACATGCTGTATTTTGTATGTCAGAATTGCTGGTTGGAGGGATCACTGTAAAAACAGTCCCGCTGTTTCCTTTCCTAACATTTTTGTTTGTTTCCGGTTGTTTTGGTCCTGAGGTAAAAAAGGATGAAGTGATGTCGAATCATAAATCCGTCCACTTTGCATGTGCAGTGAAAGGAAGTGTTTTATTCCACAGATTTACGATTTTCCTTCATATCGGAGAATAATTACCAGTGCTGAGACTTTGGAAATGCAATAGTTTACAGATTACAAGTTACCCTATTCAAAATGTAATTAGTAGTGTAACTATTTCAAGTACTTTATTAATGTAACTGATTACATTTGATTACTTTTTGATTACTTTTCTAAATTTCTAATGTTTTCAATTGTTAATCATTTTCAAACATTTAAACCAGACAGGGTTAACCTTACAGTAGTGCTCAACACTGATTACTGCCAAAATTCTTCTTCACTTGAATTAAGATTATAATTTAATTTAAAGCACAGACACCACAAAATCAGACTTAAGCATCTCTTTACTTTGAGATCATCCTGAGGTTAAATACAGATTTAAAATCATAACAAGAAATAGTTTAATAGCTATGATACTGTTTTTGAAATCAAATTGCATAGGTATGACAGGAAACACTGGCATCTAACAATGCCTTGGAAAAAAAAAAAAAAAAAGAAATAAAGCATATAAACCAAAATAGGAAATAAAACAGTTATCGATGTGTCCTATTTGGTATCCTAAATTCCTGAAACGTTGGTGCCTCATATTTTAGAGCAGTACTATGCAATTTATGAAACAAGTCAATTAAAGTATGTGAAAAATAAAAATCAGATGTATCCCCCTTTGTAATCATTAACATTTTTATAACTGTAATTTAATTACATTTTTTTCTTAGTAACTGTAACTGGTTACATTTATTTTGTAATTAAATTGTAACAACGTTACATGTAACTAGTTACTCCCCCAAAAAAATATTTTAGCTATTCACACTCAAGTGTAAACAAATTCGCAACAGGTCGCCTTCATAGCGTTTGTTTCAAACAAACTCTATTATAAAGGAGCTAATGGGACTGTTTCTGTGTGTGTTGTCTGTGCTCTGCTGGAAGACCAACGCGGGGCAGAGAGATCAAAGCCGAGTCTGGGGGAATAAAAATCCGGTGTGAGTCCTGGATCTCTCCTCACTGGATTAACATTTATCGAGCGGCTAAACTGGCTTCACTCACTCCAGGACAAAGACACAAACGTAATTGCCGTGGCTGTTTCGCGAGCTGATCACCAATGTTCCCAGCAAAGCCCGGCTAATAGACATTTCATTACGGATTAGAAAGTCTCTATTACAATACAAATTAAAGACGCTCTGATCTTAACCTATAGGTCGAGCGGCATTACGGCGAAAGTTTAGGCTGTTAGGTGTGTGAGAGGCGTAGAGTGCGTCGGCGCTGAGGTTGCAGTTTGCTATTGATTTTACGATGGGCTTATATGATGATTTATGGAGAGCTTGTGTCAGTATAACAGGCTGAAGGACACACAATATCATCTTCAACATCATTAAAATTCAGATGCTTCTCTGGCCTACTCATCAGACGCTCGCACCGGCAGCCACACATACACACGCCGCAGACATGCGCACACATAGGCTACACAAATACAAGCAAGAGCGCATAAATTGTCTCTCACGGTAAAACGCACGCACGTGAAGTCCACAATATTATTCTTGGCTACTTGCGGAATATCTGGTCTTATTTACAGGTGATTTTAAACATACGCTCTTCCCTCAGCCACTGTGTGTTGTGTTAGTTTATCTGGTTGTTTTCATGCGTCTTAAAGCCGCCATTGACAGAAGCAGTGAAAGTGTTTCAGGGGCCGTCGTGAGTCTTTCATCTGCCGCTGGATTCTGTGGTACACTAGAGCCCCCTGTAGATTAAGAGAGGTACTGCAGTCAATAACGCGGTGCTGAGTACTTGAGCTGTGCATTTCTTTCATGAAAATACAGAATATCAGGTTACTGCAGATTAGCGATGATGATTTAGACCACGCTAAAAGTCTAAATTAAGATGTAAGATTATAGAATTATTTCTACTGTGGCTTTATAGGCTATGCAAATACGAACGGATGGCTATGGAATTTCATTATAGTGACGTACTGATGTAAACTCAACATCAATAATATAAATACAAAATATAATTATAAATAAGTGTATAATTTAAATACCCTATTATAAATAAAGGAATAAGGCAAATGATACATACATTTATGAAGATACTGTTGCTTCCTTGGCAATAAAAATAGACCTTTATCTTTAGCCATTTTACATATTGTGCATTTAGAAATATACATTTTCAGAAATATTGTTTTGCAAGCGTTCATATCATGTATTAATAATAATAGGCTAATAATAATAATAATTTATATAACATCTTTAAAATAGCCAATGCATAAAACGGGACAAAAGTAGAAGTACCAGAATACAAACATGGACAGAAACCGCAAAACTGGCATGAGGATTGCAGGTTCACAGCTTATATAGGCCTACATAGTAAATATATCGAAGAATACTTCAAATGTTTGTATAGCCTATTTCAAAGCACAATTGAAAGCAGTATTGACATTCAGGTGTGTGTAATGAGAGGCGTTAATATGCAGATGAATAATATGATGAGTACTCTCCTCAGCCTAATTACTTAAGTAGCTATTAATTTCACTCTTGTACCATCATTATTAATCACATTAGTGCGCCCACAGTCTTCTTCAGAGGGGAAAATCAGGCAGAACACAGTTCTGTCACTAGGGAATGTGGCAAAGCACAGAGCCATAAAATGCTTACAGTTAAAACATTTGCATACTTATTGTTAAAATATATTTATTTCGATACATTTAAAGCTTCATTGAACTTGAAAATAGTAAGTCAGAGCACAATATCATATGATGAGGTGAAATTTCCTGGAATTAGGCTACAGATGTAATGTTGTTTTAACGCCATTTTTTGGTATAATGTTTTTTATTATTTTGTTTTTTTCCCCTGCATGCTTTTAGCACGTTTTATCCAAAGGCCCGACACATATTCTATGCAAAACCGTGAACGTAAACGCTTCTACGCAAGCTCGAATTCGTGCGTCTCTGAACAGCGAAAATTGTGGTCCAGTCAGCCCCTGCTGGTAGATGCCGTAACTACACCACAATATGGATCATCTACTTTTAGGCTACATTAAAATGTGACCGTGTATCTCTGAGGAAACAAAATTACTGAACGCGGCACAATAAATTAATTAATTAAAAGTAAATATTTTATTAGATTAGCCTATAGAAAATGTTTCATTAATGCCCAGTTTGAGCTCCTGATATGGCGAGTGAACGGCTGGGAACTGTGCGCGTTCTTCTTGCGGATGCCATCAGAAAATGAAACAACATCGCGCTGTCGAGAAGCCGTTTTCCTGCTGCTCCTTCCTGCGTTAGTCACGTGGCATTTACTGCTCAGGCGACTGGCTCAAAAATTTCTCCAGGTAGGCTATTTTCATTGCACCTCACAAGTAGCCTAAACATTTATGAATGTATTTTCATAAAAAGTGTTTCTGGACTTACAGTGTTTTCAAACTAAAATTGAAATCTAACCCTTGACCTTTGTCATTGATAGCACCGTCCTTTAACAGTTGAACTAGACCACCATAATACAGTTTATTCACTCTTTTATTATATTATATTTTTCTATCTCTCCTGCTCCTTGTCTCACCCTGTCCACACTGTGACATGACAAAACTGAATTGATCTGGTTCTAATCAGCAAAGCTGTCTAAATGTCGCACACTCCTTGTCTGCTGCAGTCTTCTGGATCCCACATTCTCATCATCATCAGGTCAGCAGGCGAGGTCTGGTCAGCAGGGCAGAGGGCAGCGTCCACATGCTGAGGTCTGGCCATATCTGCATCTGAACCAGAAAAGAGAAAAGGATGGGGGGGGGAGAGAGAATGAGTAGGGTTACACGGTAAGGCAGCTCTCCGACTGTGACTTGGCGCACCCCACTGGACAGCTGGAGACTGTGGGAGAGAAGAACCTGCCAAACTCTGACAGAGAGGGAATTTTGCAAGTTTCAACAATACTTTGTTTAAACATTTTTGACCCAGTTTACATACACTATACAGTTCAAAAGTTTAGGGTATTTTTATTATTATTATTATTTATTTATTTGAAAGATATGAATGATTTATTCAGCAAGGATGCATTAAACTGATCAAACGTGACAGTAAATTCATTTAAAATGTTATTAAAAAAATTATATTACAGTGCTGTTCTTTTGAACTTTCTATTAATAAAAGAACCCAGAAAAAATATCAAAGTTTCCACAAAAATATGAAGCAGCACAACTGTTTTCAACATTGATAATAATCAGAAATGTTTCAAATCAGCATATCAGAATGATTTCTGAAGGATCACGTGACACTGAAGACTGGAGTAATGATGCTGAAAAATCAGCTTTGATCGCAGGAATAAATTACATTTTAAAATCTATTTAAATAGAAAACAGTTATTTAAAATTGTAATAATGTTTCACAATATTACAACTTTTGCTGTATTTTGATCAAATAAATGCAGCCATTTTTCTTCATTTTCAAATATATAGCAATTTTGCAACCAATAAGAAAATCAGCTAATTTTCCCCAAATTTTTATAGGCCTAAATATTGTTTATAAAATAAGACAATAGATAAAATCAACATGAGTAAATACTCTAAGCTTTAAGTCACTCACCACTCACCGTTTTTAAAACAATAAAAAATCATTGCCCTCTGGCTACATTTTAAGACCATATGAACTGACAGATTTATTGCTAAATGCATTCAGAGCAAAATTCTCCATTGCAAATCCCCATAGCTTTGTCCTCAGTTCCTTATAAACACTCGCCATACAGGATTGAAGACCCTCCAAGAACCTCTAACTTTAATGTTTATTTTTTGTATGCTACTTACAATCCATAAAACATACAACTTTTCAATGATGGAGCATGTTTCCAACTCTTCTACTCTTTTTGCCTCGAGCAATGAATGAAAACAGTCCTACAGACTCTCTCAGACAGCAAAAGAGAGGGAGTCTAGGGATGAAAAAAAAACCGTAGATTGCTAAAACCATCTGTAATTATTTAGCCTTATACACACACAGTTAAATGCTAACACATGCATGCACTAATGCACAAATATCTCATTGCACATAAATCTATTTGTGCAGTAAATTAAAGCCACCCTCCCATGTTAGCTCATAATGATGCATAATGCACCCTAAACTCTGGTGTGCTGCACACTGTGTGATTGGCTGATTGTAAATTTATATTTATATTTGAGACCAGTTATGGCAAACATGGGTGTGATTAGTCTGCAGCATTCTAGTTCTTACCGAAGCCACCAAATATGGAGGATACAGTGAGACAACAGTAAACGTCTTTGTACGCTATATGAATTATGAACAGAAAAGTGTGGATAAAATGGGTCAGTATGAGTGAGGAAATGCTCTAAAATACTGAAATATAGTGAAATTATCATATAAATTATGCATAAGCTCCTCAGATAGAGGAAAATGTTTACTCGCATGAATTATTCATTGTTTCTATGTTTCATTAGCATTTTTTTTCTTGAAAACAAGAAAAGTTCATAAGACCGAGAAAAGAGGAAAAGACTGTTGCTGTTTTATTCCTCTTCACATCTGAGAATAAATGTCTGTGAGATAAACCTCTAGTGATATGTATGTGATTGCTGTCAGTTTGCATCCGTCTTCAGGTCATTGACTCAGACTTAATGGCGGGTGAACGGTTTGAATATGACATTAGATGTATGATGCTGCTGTGTTCTCTGTTGTTTGGAGTGATATCTGGGTTCATCAGCTGCTGGACTTCATTACAGCACACTGACAGCCGGTCTGCACTCTGATAAATGAATCTGCCTCATGCCGGACTTAACATGCAAGCCTCAGTGCTAGTAATGTCAGGCTGAGGTGCATCAGAAGCCATGCTAAATATCTGAATACGTAATGTGTCTGGATTGATAACCATGAACCTGGTGAGGAGAATCTCAGTTATAAAGCATCTCAGTCATACAAAACATGATATAAGATGGTGATATTGTAATTACACCAAATATATTATGTGCATATTTATTGTGTGTATTGGCACACACAAAAAACATACATGACATTTGCTGTAACTGTTACAAATCAGCACATAGTTGTTGTTTTTTTGTTTTTAAAGGAATAGTTCACTCAAAAAAAAAATGCTGAAAATATACTTGCTTCTGGCTGAAATACATGTCCATAATATTGCTTTCTCCAGTAAAAAAGTTGTTTTGTTTTTTCATCAGGAGAGAAATATGCACGGATCAAGCACCATTTACATGTGAAAATGGTCCGAAACGGCTCTAAACAAATACGTGGGTGAATTTTGATGTGAGACGACAGCAGGAGATGGACTTTATCACTGAAGGATAACAGACTCATATATCGATAATTGGCTCATATTTCATTCAAAAGCAACGGTTTGAAGTTAAAAACGTCTTAATAATGGATTATTTCTGGCAAGCCTGAAGCTTTTCACTCCACATGATGTTAATTGAAGAACTGGAGTTGTGTGTATTACTTGTGGATTATTGTGATGGTTTTATCAGCTGTTTGGACTCTCATTCTGACAGCACCCATTCACTGCAGAGGATCCATTGGTTAGCTAGTGATATAAGAACCTGAGTGTGAATAAACCGTCAGCAAATTTTCACTTTTGGTTAAACTCTTACTTTAAAGTTGGCATGAAATGAAAATTTATTTTGTAAATTCATGTTACAAATTTTATTGTGAACAATTCATCCATATGTGTGACTCTGGGGCACAAAACCAGTCATAAGTAGGACAGGTATATTTGTAGCAATAGCCAATAAAACATTGCATGGGTCAAAATTGTCGATTTTTTTTAATGCCAAAAATCATTAGGCTATTAAGTAAAGATCATGTTCTTTGAAGATATTTTGTACATTTCCTACCGTAAATATATCAAAACTTAATTTGGGATTATACATAGCTAAGAGCTTCATTTGGACAACTTTAAAGGCGATTTTCTCAATATTTTGATTTTTTTGCACCCTCAGATTGCAGATTTTCAAATAGTTGTATCTCGGCCAAATATCGTCCTATGCTAACAAACCATACATCAATGGAAAGCCTATTTATTCAGCTTCAGATGTATCAATTTCAGTTTCACAAAATTGACCCTTATGACTGGTTTTGTGGTCCAGGGTCACATATTTGTTTCATTAAAAAAAAATCTAACCTTGTAAAATTAAATCAAAATTAAATGTTTTTTCTTTCTTTTTTTTTTTATTGGATTATGATTATATTTAGGTTTCGTCTGTAAATATATAGTGGCTCTGCAATGTTATTATGAATTTAATGTTTTTATTTAAAATTCAGGCAGTGGCTGAAAACTCTTATGGTTCATCTGGTCTCAGTTTAATAAACACTTTGAGCTTGCACTGGGACAGTGAGGAGATGTGTGTCCACATGTGTATAAAAGTGTGAAAGTGTGGCAGCCTTGTGTCAAACACAGTCCTGCGGGGCCTATATGGCAGTCTTAGTGCACACACACACACACACATGCTTACAAAAGCGAACATGTGTATAACACACACATACAACCATTGCTTGAGTTAAAGTTCACACTTGACCCTTATTCTCTGGGATATTTTTACTGTCACCACCGCAGATAATGTGTGGAACATCTATGCCTGTCTGGATAGCCTTCCCTGATCAGAGAAAAAAAATGATTTAATGATTTAATGCATTTAACGCAGAGAGAGAGAGAGAGAGAGAGAGAGAGAGAGAGAGAGAGAGAGCGTCTGTCGGAGGAAATAAAAGCTTTTTTATGTTCATGTAGGGAGGGTCATTAGCATAATATCCTCTTCTGTAAGGTGAACGCAGAATAGTAATTGGCTTGGCCTTTTCTCTCAGTGTGTTGTAAAACAGTTAGGCATTAATTTGAGGATAACTATGCAATTATTTCTGAATGCTGAAAGGTAGGAGAAAGAGAGCTCGTGAGAGGAGAGGAAACAAGAGATGAGAGGTCTATTCAGGAAAATAGATAGAGAGGTAGAGGGTAAATAAGGCCAGATCAGAGTACAGTGAAGAAAGGCGTTTCAGTAGACTTGTCATGATCATGAACTTTGACAATTGATAGTCATACAAATATTTGTGATTAACAATTTGTTTTTTCTAACAAATATTTTGTTTTTGCCACTTACAGTGTAAGTGTAATACAAATTTTATTTTACTTTGAATCGTATATAATAATAATAAATTATATAATAATTAAAATTATAAAAAAACAGGCCAATATGATTTACTTTAATGATGTAAGTATTAAATATATTTGTATAATTAATTATTTAGAATAGAATAGAATAGAATAGAATAGCAGTCTGATTAAACTCATAAACCTTAATTTTGTAGGAAGGAAGACTTTGGACTGTTTTTGTGTGTTTTATCACAGTATTTTTTTTGTTTGTTTGTTTTTTGTTTTTGTTTTTTTCCTCCATGCTAGATTCTGACTCCCCTGCTTCTCCCTATACCGACAAAAAAAATTACAGTATATTTTAATGGCATTTCTTTAAGTGCTTAAATTTCCCATATTTAGATGGCAAAATATTATTGAAATTTAAACTGCACAATTATTGCGGTTATCTCAAATTATGGTGATTAGACTGAATAACCATGACCAGGCAATTTAACAATAATCATCACAGGCCTAGTAAACCAATGTTGGACCAATGGTCGTCTTCAATCGATCAGCTTCATATGAAGGTATTAAGGTATTTTGGAGTTTATAAGCAGGAAGGAACAAGACGACACAAAATAGGTGCGGCATATGTTTATAAACTATAGAATATGGTGTAAATTCTTGATTTCAAGTCATACATTGTCTTTGATCACAAAATACAGTACATTCAAAAGTAAAGTTATGTCCAACAGGAACAACATCCTGTGTTCACAGTCAAAATCTGATTGGCTGACTTTTGCAGGTTTCTATTCACCACTATTTATCCAACTATGATGTCTTCTGCTACTGAGTGCCCTGGAAATGCCAAAAGGGTCCATTGTACCAACATTTATCATTCTGTAATATGAAACCACGTCTGGTCAAAAAAGAAGTTATTTCAAACATTCAACTGTTATTAAGTTAATTTGGAGAAAAAGCATGTCAATAAATGATATCTTTGTTGGACAACAGGTTTGTAAACAGGCTCATACACTTGCAAAACTGTATCACACGTGTGCTACATTTATTCAGACCGATTTTTTTTTGTGCACTGTACAGGCCAAACCAAACCAGTTCCAGATTGTAGAAGGAGCTCCTCATTTAGTGATAAACTCCTCCTCGATTTCACGTCCGTCTTCCGCGATGTCGCTCCGCACGGTCACACACAGAAATATGTCAACAACTAGACTTCATCTTTATTATCGCGGGAAGACTAATTCTTATCTTGGGGAGAATTGTTACCGGTATATCGCAAACGATAAGATGTCGCCCACCCCTATACTTTTTTGATGGCCGCGAAGTAAGCTCAAATTCAAATGTAGTACCTACTCATAATGATTTCAGCTACCCGATCTCATGAATGTGCGTATAAATAGTACGCCAAATAAAAACGAAAACTCGTGGTATTGATACGCAAAAATGGACTTTGGCGTGTATATGCTACGCGATGGGTAGGGTTATGGGGTTAGGGTTAGGGTTGTGGGGTAGATGCGTATGTAGGCTACGCGAAAACTGCGTATCAAAAAAAGTCGATTTTTGCGTGTCAATACCACGCGTTTTCGTTTTTATTTTGGCGTGCTATTTATTCGCATTTTCACGAGACCGGGATTTCGGACACAGTTTATTTCGTCAGGCAAATGTCTGGCTACACAAGACTAGCGGATAGGTAATAGCCATGGTTTGTTGTGCACAGATGTGTGTTTGTGTGTTTAAACCACACTTAGCCTATCTGAAATGGCAGTGTTGTCAGCTGTTTCTTGTGTAAGGTTAGTGATGTGCATTTCAAAAACACCCATTAAATATTACAACTTCTACAGACAGGTGTCAATAATTGTCTGCTCTCCACCTGAATGCCAAACACACACACACACACACAAAGATTCATGGAGTCTTTCAGATGTCTGAACATCTCATTTTAAAATCTTGGCTTCATTACACACTTTTTGAAATACAGCATAATGCTAGATATTTAAATGTTTAAATTCAAACAGATGATAATTTCCTGTATGGCAACCTATGAATGCTAAACAACACATACTGAGATGTTCAGAACATTCGAGTATGTTTATGGGCCTGTCCCACTTCCAGTCTTTGCACTTGACCACTTGTCTACTTACAAGACATTGCCTGAATTTGGCCAGAGTGTTTGTTTGTTTCTTTCTTTCTTTCTTATTAATTAAATAAATAATTAATGCTTGATTGAGCTTTATTTACACATTTTCAGTACTTTCCACTCAAAATAGACTTTCCAATACAGTTAAAATAAATGTTTTTCAGTAGTTCCTAACAGACAACATGAATTGATATTTCTGGTGCTTCTAATTAATTATAAAAGCATTATAAAAGCAGTTGCAAACAGTTTACAAAACACACATACTCATTTTTGCACCAAAAAATATTCTTTCTTAAATAATAATCATTTAACTCGCAGTGGAACGTTTGAGTTCCTGAACATGATGAACGATGGTATACGCTTAGCCTCATATACTACACTGAAGCATCATTAGTGTGGATTTGGTGTGCGTTAAGAGCACTGAGCTTTGGCATTAATCAGAGCTGTGACAGCCTCACTCTCATGCACACACTCTCAAGTTGCCAAGACCTCAAGTGTGGATATCAGGACAGCCCCAAGATGTTTCAGTGGTGACAATGGTGGTCTTGCAACATTAAACAAAAGCAGTTTTCCTAGTTTGCAGTTGCATTATCAGGTGCATAATTTGTTATGTAACCAAAGTTAAAAAAAACAAGAGATTACCAAACAAAGTGAGTAATATTCTACTGGTCATGTGATCTCAATATGGCAGCCATCATAATGAGAACCACCATGTAGAGTAAAACAACACATTCTAAACATGAACCAACTACTTTGGAAGAGACTGTCTGTCATACATGTGAAGTTAGATTGTTTTGTTTTTATGTGCTATTTAGAGGCTTTTAGATTAATAATCAATAGATAAATAGAATATTGTAGAACTGAATAGTTATACCGAAAAATAAATAAATAAATGCTGTTATTTTAAACTTTTTATTAAGCAGAGAATCCTAAAAAAAATATCACAGGTCCCAAAAAAATATGAAGCAGCACAACGTTTTCCAACATTGATTATAAATCAGCATATTAGAATCATTTCTGAAGGATCATGTGACACTGAAGACTGGAGTAATGATGCTGAAAATACAGCTTTGATCACAGAATAAATTATATTTTAAAGTATATTAAAATAAAAAACTGTTATTTTAAATTGCAATAATATTTCACAAAATAACATTTTATTTTCTGTATTTTTGATCAAATAGATACAGCCTTGATGAGCAGAAGAAACTTCTTTAAAAAACATTAAAAATCTTACTGATCCCAAACTTTTGAGCGGCAGTGTATATATATATATATATATATATATATATATATATATACTAAGTGCTTCACGCAAAACTCCGATGCACTAACCTTGCAAACATTAGTAAATCCAGAGACAAGCTTTCTCTATATTTTTTTTAGATCATTTTCTTGATTTTCAGATTTCAGAAAGATCTGTTTAAAATTATTATTTTGGTGAAAAACTTTTAATGTGTGAAAACTTGTGCACCACTACATGTTTTTAAGTCAAGTGAAGTTCACACATAATGTCCTGTGCAGTCACAATGGCTGGGATGTTCTTGTCTGGGTGTGTGTGAGAAAGTTTTTGTCCAAGTTCAGACTTTTAGTACAGAGACTAGTAACACAGGAAACTCCATTTTGTGCAGCGTTACTAATGCTTCTAGATCCTGTTTCTCCCAAAAACAGTGTGAAAATTCACACACACACACACACACACACACACACACACACACACACGCACACACACACACACACACACACACACACACACACACACAGAAGTTGTGTTTAACAGCAGGAAGAGGGGTATAAACACAGTAATTTGGCATATTGGCTTGTACTGGCATTTCCTGCTCTGACGTGAATTAGCCCAGACACGGGATGGAAACAGACAGATTTTTGTATTTTTACAGATTTGAATCATGTCGCAAGGAAACAAATGCTCCCATTCATAAAGACCCCCTGATCTCTACTGTCCTATTCATTCACTTTTGTTTGTCTCTTTCCTCATGTTCTCATCCACATCCTCTTGTGAGCTTTAAAACTGTCTTTATTTGTGTGTGAATATATACAATGTTATCTTTCTCTTTCCTTTTCCACTTTCATATTTATTTGTCTGTCTGTGGTGATCAGTATTTGGCTTGTTCTTCAGTAGAGATCAGTGAATCCAGTGGACTGGGTTCACGTGGATGGGAATTTGAGGTCTTATTGGAAGTGTTACATGCGTGCGTATGTGTGTGTGTGTGTGTGTTTGTGTGTGTGAACACTTTAAAAAATATTTTAAAACGGATAAATAATTGTATTAATAAAACATATAATTGATAATTAAATTATCTAATCAGTTAAGTGAATTGTTAGGCAGTTGGCATGTATTTTACATTTGTATGTTTGTGTTATGTACACGCAATACATATAGATCAAAAATCTGTGACCACAATGGAGTGCAATTATTTTTAATATATATATAATTTTTTTAAATGATGATGTTTTACCTCCTTTGTACAGATGGTCACATGTTGTTTCGTTCCAACTGAAGCACAAGACTCTTTGAAGCATTCCAAATCTTGCTGACAAACATCTAGACAAAGAGTAGTGACTTTGCAGATGCTTTAAAAAACTGAAATTTGTGTACTTAAAAGCACTACATTTGTGTTATTACATATTTTCAGATGATTTTTGGTGAATAAAAAAATACTTTCCACAAAATTATTAAGCAGCAAAACTGTTTTCAACATTGATAATAATAAGAGATGTTTCTTGAGCAGCAAATCAGCATATTAGAATGATTTCTGGAGGAGCATGTGACACTGAAGACTGGAGTAATGATGCTGAAACTACAGCTTTGATCACAGGAATAAACTACATTTAAACACACACAAATACTTTTAAGTTTATAAGTATAGATAGATAGATAGATAGATAGATAGATAGATAGATTTTTTTTCCAAAAGTTTAAATCTGACTCCAAACTTTTAGTCTTTTAGACATTAGTTTGTGTGTGTGTGTGTGTGTGTGTGTGTGTGTGTGTGTGTGTGTAGGATTTGTGTGTGCTTTCAGGAATGTGTTGTCGCTAGAAGCAGCCTCCTCTCATGTCTGTGGTTTACCCTTAATCTCTCTTTGATCTGGTGATTTGATGGGTTTAGTGTACCTGTGGCCACATGATCAGCAGCAGCCCAGTGTTTAGTAGATATCACTGCTGTATGTGTCTCTCCAAACGAACACAGCTAAAGACTGCTTACACATGTTCCTATGGCTTATTGTCAGGCACTCTCAGGCTTCTGGAAAGATCTAAACAGAGGAAAACTGCTCATATGGCAGATTTTAGACTTTTTGAGAAAAGACCTGCTGTTATAGCCCATTGCTTTCATCATTGTCTTCCTGCTCATCACTCTTAAAACGATTAAAGCCTGTTCACACCAAGAACAATAACTAGCTATATTAGCATCCACACCAACATTCCACATAGCATACTGTTATTAAATGAATAGTTATTAAATTAATTATTAAATGAATAGTAATTTGAGGAATATTCAAAACCAAACAGTTACTGGTCTCCACTGACTTCCTGTATTTATTCTCCATGAAGTCAATGGGGACCATAAATTGTTCGGTAAGCATTATTCTTCAAACCATCTTCTTTTATATTCCACAGAAGAAAGAAACTCCTACAGGTTTGAGGGTGAGTAAACGATAGCACAATTTTTGAGCTTTAAACGCTCACGCTCTTTAAAGTAGGATGGATTATGATTGGCTGTCAATGTTTTTAAAAGTCATCAGCTGGAGAAAAAAAAATTCTGAAATTGATTCCAATATTATCATTCCTCTGTGTAATTATTATTATAGTTGTGTTGTGGCCTTCACTATTCTCATGAAATTAGAATGATTATTAAAACTTTACAGTTATTGTTATAGTTATCATCCATGGTGTGAATGGCCTTTAATTCACCCATCCAACCTGTATGTAGTATTTCTTCCATGGAACACAAATATTTGCACTGCTATTTTACAATCAATCAATCAATCAATCAATCAATAACATACACCGACATGGGCTGTCATGCTCGAAAAATGACTAAAAACATAAATGTAGTCTATATGCCTTTTTGTGGCATATTCCTGAAGTCATATGGCTTTGTGTGAAAATAGGTCTAAATTTAGATTAACTGAAAATTTCCCTTTCACCACAGTTCTAGAATCTTCTTAGCATTTGAGTTTGATTGACATTATTTTACACAACTGTCTTTCAGTAAAACTGGTAGAAGTGTAACCATTAATAATAATTAACTACTAGCAGGCCATGTAAGGTGTTCGCTCAGCATCTGACAGAATGGTATGGCACATAATTCCATATGCTGACTAAAAAACTGCAATATGTAAAACACTTATGCTAGTGGGCAGATGTTCTGTGCACTAATTACAGCTTAAACTAACATGACAATGCCTCGCTTAGTCCACAATTCCTTCTCAAACATATCTGTGTTTATATGTGTGCGTATGATAAACTCTCCCTCCAACAGTTAATGGGTTAGTTCACCCAAAAATTTAATTTCTGTCATTAATTACTCCCCATCATGTCGTTCCAAACCCGTAAGACCTTCGTTCATCTTCGGAACACAGATTAAGTTATTTTTGATGAAATCCGAGAGCTTTCTGACCCTTCATAGACAGCAACGCAACTGAAATGTTCCCAGAACCAGGAACGTAGCAAGGACATTGGTCCATGTGACATCAGCAGTTCAACCATAATTTTATGAAGCTACGAGAATACTTTTTATGCGCAAAGTCAGCACGTGCATGCGTTGTTTACATCAAGCAGAAGCAAGTGCATGCGTCATGATACTCCCTCCATAATGGTGGCGCACCACAGCATACAGGATGAGGAGGAGAAGAATTGTTGAATAAAGTGATTATTTTTGTTTTATTGTTGCACAAAAAGTATTCTTGTAGCTTCGAAAAATTACGGTTGAACCACTGATGTCAAATGGACTATTTTACCGATGTCCTACATTTCTGGACCTGGGAACATTGCTGTTGTGTTGCTGTCCATGCAGGGTAAGAGAGCTCTCGGATTTCATCAAAAATATCTTAATTTGTGTTCAGAAGATGGAAGAAGGTCTTACGGGTTTGTAACGACATGAGGGTGAGTAATTAATGACAGAATTTTCAGTTTTGGGTGAACTATCCCTTTAAATCCATTCCTGCCATGAGAATCTCCAAGCTCTCCCGCTAAAACTTTCACTCGATGCATATTCCACCAGCTGCCCTTGACACAACAGTAAATTTAATGTCTTGGGACGATGAACCCTTTCGCAGGGGTGAAGTGTCAAAAATTGATTCTTATCGTGGCTACAATCTGTATTGGCACGGCGTGAACCTTTTCAGCGGTTGCCATGATACCGGCTGACCTTTCCTGTGGAACGGAATGTAATCATGACATCGTGAAGCTGCACGGGAGCTTGTCTTCTCTAAAAAAGATCTCGTTGGTAACGTAGGCTATCCTGTGTTTTTTTGTTTTGTTTTGTTTTTTTTAAGGTAAAGCGCTTCTAAGAGTGTGAGGGTGTAGATATATAGCAGCCTCAGTCTCTGGTCAAGGTTACACTTTTCCTTTGTTTAATGACTCTCTTCATGAGCCCAAGGTTAGCAATAAACTCGCTCCCTGGCACCTTTTCACAGCCCCAGATCTGAGAAAAGATGTATGTGTCTTTGGGGACTGCCATTAGAATCTATTTTAATATGTTACACAAACAGTTTGTCTCGCGTTTCTTTGGCCTCTGCGTCGCGCCGCGTCTCTGCGAGGACTGGCTGAAGGCTGCTTTACTACATGCCAGTGGCCCACTTATAACTTAAATGACTAGTTTAGTTAACCTCTCCACACAAGTCCAACATATCGTTATGGCAGCAACCGCATAATCGCACTGGCATTAACATCCGTCATCTTCCCTCTCCGGCTATAAATAATACTGTCACCACGTAGGCCCGCATCCGCGCTTGCGCGCAGTGGAAGAGTGAATCAGGCTCCAGAGGTGAAGCACTTTGATAGTCCGGCAGATGAAATATTTGCTGACTTCTCTCACCTCAGGGACTGGCGCACTGATGGAGCCACTCAGATGTGGCCCTGCGAGTCTCAGAGGATTTTCCACAGCCCACTTTCTGCTCGATCCGTGCCAATTAAGCAGCCGAATTATGTATAATAGTAGGAGTGACTTGGATTTGCCAGAGCAGGAATGCAGAGGCCAGGATGACAGAGGGATACCGTTGAATAATTAGAGTGAATTTTCAGAGCCCTGGAAGCTCAATCATACTGTGCCAGACGCTAACTATTTTTAAGCTTATCTCTCCCTTTCTCTTTCTTTGTAATTCTTTCTGATTTCACGTTTTCCTCACTTTGCTGCTGTCCTCTGCTTTGCATGTTGTGAAATTGCAGCAGGTGTCCTCAGTGTCCTACAGAAGACACATACAAAAATTGGGTCTGGAACAAATGGTCAGATAATCACTGGTCAACTTTAGGAGGTCAAACTAAATGATTTATTTTCTATTTGTCTTAATGAGCTTTGCTCAGTTCCTGGACATTGCAACATTCTAGACATGTCTAAATGCAGTGTAAACCTAAGACAGGTTCAGCAGTACCATATTAACCATATTTCAAAGACAATATAATTATAAAATTACATATGAAGATGTACTTAAGTCCTACTTAAGTGGGTCAAAAATAACTCTTTAAGTTCAACTAATTGCACTTAATATACATTATACATTTTTCTTGTTATTGCAAATAACATGCAAATAAGTTTCTAAAAAAAACATTACATTCAGTTTACACTTACATTCTCGCAAAGTTTATTTTTTAAAAGTATATTTCCATAATCAGTACTCTTATAGCCTACTTCTTTTTCACAAGGGCTCACACTAAATATGGAATTTGTGCCTCTGGCGCTGTAAAGTAATTGAACATGAAACTGTATTATACTGTGGAAAGAGCCAAAAGTTCTTGTAAATTTAGTGTTGGGTTTGCGGTGAGAGGATGACTCACAGATCTGAGACCAGGCTCCAACTTTACACTTGGTGAGGAATTAACAGCCTATAATTGAAGCTGGAAGTGAGTCAAAGTGATTTTGAGGGATCTTTATTTTGTGAAATGAAAACAGACTGCTGCAGCCCTGCAGTGCCGCCATCATAACATCTGTCTATCTATCCCGAGCACATCACACCCTACCCACCAATACACACACAATTAATTGATGTTGCTAAGTTACAGCTGATTGGACCATCTGTGTGTGTAAAATAAATACATTTGGAAAGTTGGGATTTCAGATTGGATAGTGGGTAGTGAAGATATCAGAATATCACAGAGATTTGGAGATGAGCATGTTTAACTTAGGCTAGTAAGTAACCTACTAGCAATTACCCTGAATGCCCTATAGAAACCATATTAGAATAATAATAAACTTCACATTTTGCCCCAGTTAGCAGTAGGAGTCGGCTGGAGGAGTCAATGCTAGTTGCCGAAAGTCAGATCGATTCTGCAGATTTTGGGAAGCTGTATCGCAGAATGATAATGATCAAAGGCTTCAGATTCCATGCAACATAAGAACACATATTGCTTCCATTTGTCATACGTTTCCAAGCAACAAGGTGCATATTTCTGCATGAGATTGTTGTGATCAGAACAACTATAAAGTCTGGTAGTGTATGATCCTCTGTCATTTAGTTTGTGGTGACCAGTTTTTCCTTGTAACCATTTTCAAAGACGGCATGTGTGATTCAACTCATTTTTATTTCTAGAGCACTTTCAAAAATCCTACAGTGCTTTACATGAGAGTAACAAAAGTAAACAAATACATGCAGCCAAAAATATACCAACAATACATACAATTTACAACCCATTATTAAAAGCTAAAGAAAATAAATACGTTTTAACATCCTCTGAAATCCTGGAAGTAAATAAATGGAGAACAAAACAGGTCCCAAAATGGAGCCCTGAGGAACCCCACATGTTAGTAGCATAACAGTAGTCTCAGCCTCAGACGTCACGCCCACAGACCGCTGGCTGAACATCTGATGCATATGGCACACAAAAGTGGAACCACTTGTGTGTGTTATGTTCTTTAACATTCCACCTGGAAACAAAGAAGCTGTGATGCCAAACCCCCTCACGAAAGAAGAAAGCCATTGTGTTTACAACTGTGATGACAAACGCTTATCAGGATCAAATAAACGCTGGATTTTCAAAAGTATGTGAAATATTTAAAGTTTGTTGCATAGAATCTTTAAAATACGTCCGAGAGTTTTACACACCGGTCTGTTATTGTGGCGACATTTCCATGCCCCAAAAAGTGACGTTGAACGAAACGAACTCTGATTGGTTGTTTGACATGTCGGTCAAATGGCCTCATGGGCGTGCCTTGGCCAATGAAAGCTACCATAGATTCCAGACCTTCAGCCATCAGTCTGAAGTTCTGGCTACGCGAGATTAGCATAACAGAAGCTGAACAGTTCCTCAAACTGACTGAAATTGTTCTAACCTTAAAATATGAGGAAAACCAATCCAAGGCTAGACCCTGGATACCAACCTGGTCTTTAAGGCGATCAATGACAATGTCATGATCGACCGTGTCGAAAGCAGCACTGAGATCTAACAGTAAAAGAACAACGGGACTACCAGAATCAGCACCTAATAAAATATAATTTGAGAAATTCAATACAGCAGACACTGTACTATTACCAGCTCTAAAACCTATGATGCCTACAGTCTTAAAAATAAAGGTTCTTTATCGGCATTGATGATTTTAATTAAGAACCTTTAACATCCATAGGACCTTTCCATGACACAAAAGGTTCTTTGTTGTGGAAAGGGTTGTTTAAATTATAAAAAAAATTCTACACACAAAGAAAAAATGGTTCTTTTAAGGAACTGTTTAATGAAAAGTTAGCTGAAGAATCCAAAACGGTTCTAAGACAGAGGTCTTCAACCCTGCTCCTGGAGACCCACTCTCCTAGAAAGTTTATTTCCAACCGGCTTCAGCACACCTGCCTGCAATTTTCAAGCTGTCTTGAGGAGTTTGATTGGCCGCTTCAGTTGTGTTTGATTAGGGTTGTAGCTAAACTCTTCAGAATAGTGGGTCCCCAGGAACAGGGCTGAAGTCCTCTGTTCTAAGGCATGGTTCTCAAACCTGTCCTGGAGGACCCCTAGCCCTGCACATTTTGTATGTCTCCCTTATCTAACACACCTGATTCAACTCATCAGCTCGTTAGTAGAGTCTGCATGACATGAACTGGGTGTGTCTGATAGGGAAGCATACAAAATGTTCAGGGCTAGGAGTCCTCAAGGGCAGGTTTGAGAACCCCTGTTCTAAGGTAAAAACTCCCTTTTGGAACTTTTTTTTTTTTTTAAGTGTAGAGATTTAAAAACTGTTCTGATATTTAAAGTGGAACATCATACAAACAAACATGTTCTTAAAAGCATACAATAAAATCTAATAATATTACCATGAACTGCCTAGACCCAACAATATGTAATATTATTTATATGGCCTATAAGCTGAACAGAAACAGGACCATTTCAGTTTCTAAAAGTATGTTGGATTTTAGCTGCCAATAATTCAATAATTAAATATAAATCATATTTATCCTCATTGAAAAATCATGTATTTAATATAATCTTTTATCTTCTATCTTTTATCATTTTAGTTTTGTTCATGTAGGATGTTGTGCAATATATCAATTTTGGCATCTGTCTGTTTTGGCTGCTTAAGTGACAGAAATTGCATTAATTCACCATAGATTTTCATTGGACGCACTATCCTTGACATAAACAACATTGGAAATGGGAAGTGTTTTGCCTCGATTTTAAAAGTTGCTAAGTCTTTTCTATTTTGCTTTATCCACCTTATTTTTCCAGCTTCCAGTTTTAACTTCCAGCTAAAAATTCTGGTTATTTTTAGCTGTACAAAACAGCTTGTTATGCTGCTTTATATTGCAAACTGGTATTTCTTATCATATTATTTTAATGTATTGTCGCAATTATAAACACACTAGTTTGCAGTGCAAAGAGTGTTACTATTTACTGCACTTTATTATTCTTTTAGTTGCTTACCTATAGCTGTAAATGAATCGGAAACCTCGCACATTCACAGAATATAGCTTATGGATGCAATGTAGTGATTATATGGTTAGTTGCATTTTATTATTTGCATTTTGCATCCTGTTGCATTAAATCATAACAGCAAGATGAGAGGAGGTGAGAACAGGCAAATAACCACAGCCTCCTCTCCAAATATTACAGCACCACAAAGCATAATCAATACACCCTCCCGGAAACAGCAACACCTCCTCTTTAACCCTCCCAAACATCCCGTGCGATTACTCATCAGGCCTTTACCTCCAGCAGCCTTTGACCTGATGCGGCCTGGGATCAGAGGTCACATGTCCTTGTTTCAAAGATTTGATTGGGCCGTGTTCTAATTACTGCTTTGTCAATAGGTGCGTTCGACTTCATGCAGCGCCATGAAAACCGATCGGCGGCTGACTTGAAGCAGTGCAT
>JAFVLL020040400.1:0-20589 GCA_021397915.2 Tor tambroides
GAAATCCCAGCAGGACATTTTGCTTTAAAAATAGATGAAGTTCTTTGGCGTAATATGATCATCTTTAGATGGAAAGTATCTTGTAATGGAAAGCCGGATCGTCCGGGCCGCTGTCCGGCATCATAGCTCGGCCTTACATAATCTCTGATTGGCTCATCCTGATTGTCTTTATTGGGTCAGACGTTTCTCACCGAGCCGGCCCTGCCGAAGCATGTGGCAAATTACATCTATTTCATCACCGCCGAGAGAGTTTCAGATTGCTAGCCAGGTTGTTATTATAAAGGCAACGTGTTCCCAATAACCTGTCAGGACAAATAAAGGGTGAATAAATAAAATAGTAAAAATAGCAAACTGCTGTACACTTTGTCTTTGTCAGATATGAACAAAAAAAAGCATTCGGTTGCTCCAGTTTCCAGTTATCTCCCAATGATGGAGAAATGCATACAATACAGTCATATTATTTGCTTTTTACATTTTTCTTCTTACAAAACATTTTTATTTTTCACTTTATTTTTTCTCAGATTTTTCGTAATCAGATTTTCATCAACACTATTTTTATTTAGGGTTAGTACACTTAACTAAAACTAAAACCATAAAAAATTGTTACTTAAACATTAACTGAAATAAAATATTTTAAAAAACTTATTTTATTGTCCAAGAGGTTGCCAAAAGAACTTAATGTACTAAAATAAGTAAGCCTGACTAACTAAATAATAATAAACTATAATTGAAATAAAACATTTATAAAATCTACAGACATATATAAATGAACTGATAAAAATGACAAAAACACACAACAACATCATTAAAGATTTACCTAAAATTAAAATGCAAATGTTAAATATTTAAGGAAACTCTCATCAAAAAATATTAATAAAAACTATATTATTAAAATATCAATAAAAACACTAGTCTTTTAAAACATTTTTATTTTTCACTTTTTTCCCTCAAATAATATTTTCCTCGATTCCAGATTTTCATCAACAAAATTTTTATGAAAAAACATATTTTTGTTACTTGAAATCAAATAAATGTTAACTGAAATCAAATATATAAAAATAAGCTTATTTTATTTGCCAATTTCTCATTTTCATTTGATAACTTTAAGTATGAAAATAGCAAATAAAATAAAAAAATTAATAAAACAATATTGACATATTAAAAATATATAAAATAATATAAATAATAATGTAAAATATAAAAATAAACACATTCAAAATATTATTAAAATTAATTAATAACATTATAAATTTTTATTTTAAAAAATTATGTATTCAAAATACTAATAAAAAATAACAATAAAACCATGGGAGTTTCAATGATACCAAAATAACACGTTAATCCATATTGTTTAACTGTAGTTTCAGATTGCCAGCTAGGTTATTATTATAAAGGCAATATGTTCCCAGTAACCTGTCAGGGCAAATAAAGGGCGAATAAACAAAATAGTAAAAATAGCAGGCAAATATGAACAAAAACAAACAAACGACAACAACAACAACAAAAACATTTGGTTGCTCCATTTTTTCCAATATGAAAGAAAAATGCATCCAGTTGCTCCAGTTTTTTTCCCATCTCCCAACGATGAGAAACACAGTTCCTCTTATAGACACTGAGTTGATGACACCAGCAGACAGCTGGATCTTTGGGGACCGCGCCGGGGCCCGAGTTAGCCTAAATAAGCCTCTTGACGTGCTGTGCAAATATGAAGGGCTGTGAATGGGCTCCGTCTGTAAGTAGGTTGCTGGAGACCCAGAGCGCCCGAACACTGCCGTCTCCTGCTGTTTGGGCGGTGCTTGCTTCTGACCTGCTGTCAGGGTTCGCATTTTGGACCTGGTCCTTTGCCCTGTGATTCTTCCTGATCTTTAGCAGCGGCTTTTATCCCGTATTGTCCGCAGTCTGCACTTTTTCTTTGATCAGATCAAAGAGGCCTCAGTTCTTGCTTTAATTTAGCTGCTTTAAGGGCACTCACATCATTTGTTGATACATGGTTTACTAATAGCTTCCCTGTGGACCTGAAACCGGTCCGCAAACTGAAAGCATTGTTCTAGAATGTACTAATGCATTTCAACCACTAGCCTTGAAGGTTGATTAGATCGCAAGACATCAGATAAATAATAAGTGAAGCAATGATACAGTACTATCCGGCTAAACAATGATACAGTACTATCTGGCTAAAATCTATCTATCTATCTATCTATCTATCTATCTATCTATCTATCTATTTTTTATTATTTTTTTTATATAAGATATAAACAATATACCTATGTGACCCTGGACCACAAAACCAGTCATAAGGGTCAATTTTTTGAAATTGAGATTTCTACATCATCTGAAAGCTGAATAAATAAGCTTTCCATTGATGTATGGTGTTGTTAGGATAGGACAATATTTGGCCGAGACACAACTATTTGAAAATCTGGAATCTGAGGGTACAAAAAAAAATCAAAATATTGAGAAAATCACCTTTAAAGTTGTCCAAATGAAGTTCTTAGCAATGCATATTACTAATCAAAAATGAAGTTTTGATATATTTACAGTAGGAAATTTACAAAATATCTTCATGGAACATGATCTTTATTTAATGTCCTAATGATTTTTGTCATAAAAGAAAGATCAATAATTTTGACCCATACAATGTATTTTTGGCTATTGCTACAAATATACCCCAGCGACTTAAGACTGCTTTAGAGCTCCAGGGTCACAAATATAGAAAAGCATCATATATAGATATATATATTTCAGTAATTTCAGCATCATTACTTCAGTCTTCAGTGTCACATGATCACACATTTCTTATCAACGCTGAAAACAGTTGTGCTGCTTTGTATTTTTGGATGTTTTAAAAATAAAATGTTCAAACAACAGCATTAATTTGAAATGGAAATATTTTTTGTAGCATTAAGAGTATTTACTGATAATTTTGATTAATTATTTTCTTTGAAAAAAAATTGTATATATTTTGTATATTATTACCACAAACTGTTGTTGTTTTTATTATGATTATGATTATGAATACTCATCATCTTTTCAAATCATTATTAGCAGGTGGCAGGAGGTGCAGCTTTAATTTATTCATTAAAGTCAAGTGTTTCATTTCTGTCCTGTGCCCTTTAATACAGTATATGATATGATTATACGCTGAATAAAAAATGGTGTACACTCTCAGAAATAAAGGTACAAAAGCTGTCACTGGGGCAGTACCTTTTCAAAAGGTACACTTTAAGTACTAATATGTACCTTTATGGTACCAAAATGGACCCTTTAGGTACAAACATGTACCTTTTGAAAAGGTACCGCCCCAGTGACAGCTTTTGTACCTTTATTTCTGAGAGTGTAGGATTTACTTTGGGACAGTTTTTACACAGAAACTGCTAGTAAATTTCTCAAATAATTACAAAGAAACTGCAAGCTATTCAATGAATTTAACATGACATCTGTAAAACATACTCTAATAATCTTTGTTGTATGTACAACTTCGAAAAACTTTTTTTTAGATGTTTAAACTCATATTCAGTATATTCAATCTTGAAACTTTGAAAATAGCACTAGCTGTATGTGCAATATCAGATTCAAAACCGTTTGAGGTCGCCCACATTCCTGCCTTTTGTTTCTGCAGCGATACCAAGAAGCTTCTTGTTTGATTACCTGAACTCTTCGCTGTAGTAATTTGAAATATTCAATGCGATGTCCATAGGGGGCTCTCAGAGAAGCGTCTAGACGATTGGTTTTCCTCGGCAGGGGAGTTAAAAAGCCTGGTTTTGCCATCCAGGATGAGCGAGAATTGTGTGATTGGGCTTGTTCCAAAAATGCAAATGTTTATCAGCAGACGCTGCCTGTGTTTGGGAGGCCTAATGAGTTTTAATCATTTGTCCTTGTTACTATGTGGCTGAGGGAGTGAGATACACTAGATAGATCCTGATAGACAAACGGTTCTCATTTGTGGGTGAACTATCCCTTTAAATCACTTGAAATATGCAATCGTGCATCTACTGTACATCATCAGCTGTGAAAGTTGGACTGAAATCCGTCACTCGGTGCTATTAGGCCCATTCAGACGTCCCATCACACACGAGTGAAGGATCTGCTCTCGTGGCTTTGCTGTGGATCTGACCCACAAATAATCTTGTCAGTTATTTGGCACAACCCTGTCAGAATCCTTGCCGCCGCTGCTTGAGAAATGTCCAATGAGACACGACACGGCCCCATTTGTCACACGGTGCCATGACCCAGAATGCGCCAGGCCATGGAGATGTTATTATTTGGGTCAGTGTCTCATAACAGACTTTATCAAGAGGATTTTCTCAACATTATTTACAGGTGATCAGTGACTAATTGGCTTATATACACTGAACAAAATTATAAACGCAGCACTTTTGTTTTTGCCCCCATTTTTCATGAGCTGAACTCAAAGATCTAAGACTTTTTCTATGTACACAAAAGGCCTATTTCGCTCAAATATTTTTCACAAATCTGTCTAAATCTGTGTTAGTGAGCACTTCTCCTTTGCCGAGATAATCCATCCACCTCACAGGTGTGGTATATCAAGATGCTGATTAGACAGCATGATTATTGCACAGGTGTGCCTTAGGCTGGCCACAATAAAAGGCCACTCTAAAATGTGCAGTTTTGTCACACAGCACAATGCCACAGATGTCGCGAGTTTTGAAGGAGCGTGTAATTGGCATGCTGACTGCAGGAATGTCCACCAGAGCTGTTGCCCGTGAATTGAATGTTCATTTCTCTACCATAAGCCGTCTCCAAAGGCGTTTCAGAGAATTTGGCAGTACATCCAACCGGCCTCACAACCGCAGACCACGTGTAACCACACCAGCCCAGGACCTCCACATCCAGCATCTTCACCTCCAAGATCATCTGAGACCAGCCACCCGGACAGCTGCTGCAACAATCGGTTTGCATAACCAAAGAATTTCTGCACAAACTGTCAGAAACCGTCTCAGGGAAGCTCATCTGCATGCTCGTCATCCTCATCGGGGTCTCGACCTGACTGCAGTTCGTCGTCGTAACCGACTTGAGTGGGCAAATGCTCACATTCGATGGCGTCTGGCACTTTGGAGAGGTGTTCTCTTCACGGATGAATCCCAGTTTTCACTGTACAGGGCAGATGGCAGACAGCGTGTATGGCGTAGTGTGGGAGAGCAGTTTGCTGATGTCAACGTTGCGGATTGAGTGTCCCATGGTGGCGGTGGGGTTATGGTATGGGCAGGCGTATGTTATGGACAACGAACACAGGTGCATTTTATTGATGGCATTTTGAATGCACAGAGATACCGTGACGAGATCCTGAGGCCCATTGTTGTGCCATTCATCCACGACCATCACCTCATGTTGCAGCATGATAATGCACGGCCCCATGTTGCAAGGATCTGTACACAATTCCTGGAAGCTGAAAACATCCCAGTTCTTGCATGGCCAGCATACTCACCGGACATGTCACCCATTGAGCATGTTTGGGATGCTCTGGATCGGCGTATACGACAGCATGTTCCAGTTCCTGCCAATATCCAGCAACTTCGCACAGCCATTGAAGAGGAGTGGACCAACATTCCACAGGCCACAATCAACAACCTGATCAACTCTATGTGAAGGAGATGTGTTGCACTGCGTGAGGCAAATGGTGGTCACACCAGATACTGACTGGTTTTCGGACCCCCCGGACCCCCCCAATACAGTAAAACTGCACATTTTAGAGTGGCCTTTTATTGTGCCTAAGGCACACCTGTGCAATAATCATGCTGTCTAATCAGCATCTTGATATGCCACATCTGTGAGGTGGATGGATTATCTCGGCAAAGGAGAAGTGCTCACTAACACAGATTTAGACAGATTTGTGAACAGAGAGAACTGAGAGAAATAGGCCTTTTGTGTACATAGAAAAAGTCTTAGATCTTTGAGTTCAGCTCATGAAAAATGGGGGCAAAAACAAAAGTGTTGGCGTTTATAATTTTGTTCAGTGTATGGAGTGTCATATCGTCCGACTCTGATCCCGAATCACAGATCAGAGACCAGGATTGTGCACTGTTCAGAATTTAATTGAGCATGAGTTTTAATTTCCAATTCAGTTTGTACATTTGAATTTGTATGTAAGGAAGTACTGAAATGAAAAGAAATTCATATACAATACATATTCAGACGTTTGAGGTCAGTAACGTGTTTTTTTTTTTTTTAAGAACTTAATACTTTTTTTTTCGGCAAGGATGCAAAAATATGATTAAAAGTGACAGTAAAGACATTTAAAATGTTATAAAAGATTCTAATTCAAAAGAAATCCTGTTCTTTTTTAATTTCTATTTATCAAAAAAATGTATTGCTGTTTCCACAAAGATATTAAGCAGCACAACCATTTTCAACATAGTAATAAATGTTTCTTGAACATCAAATCAGCATATTATCAGCATGATTTCTGAAGGAACATGTGACACTGAAGACTGGAGTAATGATCACAGGAATAAATTACATTTTAAAATATATTTAAATAGAAAACAGTTATTTTAAATTATAAAATATTAAAATATTACTACTGTAAATTTTACTGTATTTTTGATAAATTATTCAGCCTTGGTGAGCATTAGAGACTTTATAAGAGACACAAATTCTGATAAGATACACTGATTTTTGGAGTCAAAAAGCCTTGTTTGAAAGTTTTGAAAAAAAATGTTTAAATAGGTTTATCTGAGTGATTATTGGCCTAGATTCCTCTTCCTGTCATTCTAGTTCAACTTCCTTTAGTGTAGACAATTTACTTCATATTCACACTTATTATTTAAATGGGAGCCAGTTTTTCAGTTCTGAATTTTGCCCTGTCTGAGTAATGGTTCAAATTTGAGTCCATCAGGTCATTTTCTGATCCCTTCATCTTCTCCATATTGCTTCCTGTCTTCTCTCTCGTTGTTACTGCTTCTGAAAGGCCAGAAATGCTAGATAAAGTTGCTAATGGTGCAGTCAGTGGGGAGCGGTTTTCAGATATCACCCCTCAGAGACACTTTAGACCAGAAGGGGCTTCTCGTCTTTCACGGTACAGCGAGTGTTGCCAACAGACCAACAGAAGTGAAGACATCCACAGGTGAATGCAAATGTCTACAGGAGGAAAGATGAAATTCTGATCACTACGATCACTAGTACATATCTGCTCTTTTTCCAACGCCGCCTTTCAATGTCACAGTATTATTTCAAAATGATTAGTCATCTTTTCCCCACAGATTTTTCCATTTATGGTGTGATTTATTTCAGACAAAATGCCAAATGCTACCCAAATCACAAATGTCAGTTTTGTCTTATTTTATTATAAAGCATGTTTCTTTAGGATTTTACTTGAGACCTTTATTACTCATACGCTTTAATAATTATTATTTTTTAAATATTGTATTTTTTAACCATCTTTCTTCATGTACTGCATCACTCATACACATCTTTAATAAAGTATGTTTCTTCCAGATTTTGTACTTGAGACTTTCATCACCCATACAATAATTTATTTTATCTTTTATATTATTATTTTAATTGTTTTTTTGTAAAGCATATTTCTTTAGGATTTTTACCATCCATATTATTTTATATTACTATTTTAATATATTTAATTTTTATTTTATTGTTTAAAGCATGTTTCTTTATTACGTACTTTATCACTCATACTATTTTTATTTTTTATTTTATTTTTAAAACGAAATAGGTAGTTTTCTAATAAAAATACCTAAAAATGATACATAATAGCTTAGAAGTTTTAATAGAATAGATCTTAAAATAAGTACATTTTTTCTTACCGCATTGGAAAATTGTTTTCTTGTTAGACTTATGCTTAAAAACAAGAAAACATATTTGCAATTGGGTCAAAATGAATAATTACACAACTTCACTTCTCCAGTAAATGTATCTTGTTTATGAATTGTAAAATCAAGAAATAAACGCTAATTACAAAAGTGATTTTTTTTGCAGTGCAGTCAGACGGTTTCTTCCCGTTGAAGTGGGCGGTTCTTAGCTGGGATATGAATCAGCCTTTATGCCGTTAGTCAGACGTCTGGCTTCACAAGACTAATAAGCTGATAACATTAAATAAAAGGATAGGAAAAATTCCCATAACCTCAGCACACACTCTCTCTCGCACACATTTATCTCCTCTTCCTCCTCTCACTGTAATTTTCCTCATTTTTATATTTCTTAGAGGCATTATAAAATCATTTATCCTGCTCCCTTCCGCCCCCTTTCTGACAGAACCTCTACGGTTCTTTTTCTTTTTTCTTCCACAATATATATTATTCCCTCTTTTCTTCGCCTTCTCAGTTACCGGATTACTGTCAAATTTTCTCTCCCTTTTTTTGGATCTAAAGTATTACCCTTCCAAACCTCAAACTTTTCATCTGTGCTTCTAAACAGCAGTTTCAAAAGGAAAAAAGAAAGTGGCCATCACTTGATTTCAGAGCTTTTTCTATTCTCCTGGTCTTCTCCTCACCTCCCACCTAAATCTCCTCGGCTCTGAAAATCTCACGGACAGACCTCGCCCGAACTCTTATGGACTGTAAAGTCACGACGGGGTCAGTTGGCTTATATTGGACCAGACCGTTCTATATTTCACTTGTGTTTTAGTCAGTTTAACTGGATTACACGGCTGCTCTCCGTTCTGCCCCTCTCAGTGAAAATGAATCACTTTTCGGAGCAGCTGCCTGCGTTTTATTTCACCGCCCCCTCTCACTTCACTGCTGCACCAGAGAAATTAAATCAATTTCTGTCCTTCAAAAAAGTTTCTTTACCTAATTAAAAAATGCCAATGGGGCAGTATAGTACAGGTCAGCTTAATTAAATAATGAATCAGATGTGCCCCCATGCCTAATAAACATTTATTAGCATAGTTTAGTTTTATTTTATCATGAAGCATGTTTCTTTAGGGTTTTTATTTGAGATATTTATCACTCACATGCATTTTTTTTACTCTTGTAGTTTTTATATTTTATAGTCTTTTCTTATTAAAAATGTGTATTCAGGATTTTCTACATGAGATCTTCATCACTTTTATTTTATTTTATTTTACTCATATGCTTTTTTAATTTTTAAACCATGTATCTTCATTACGTACACTGTAAAAAATGACCGTGATTTTAACAGTAAAAAATTGTGAAAATGCTACAGTAAAAACCTGTTAAATGGTTAACGGTAAGTTCCTGTAAAATTTACAGGGAAAAAAAACGTAAACTGAAGTTCCCAGAATTCCCTGCATTGCATTTCAAATTGTTTGAATTTTATGTTTTTTCTTTGAAATAACTATGTTTCTTCTTAGTTTTTTTCTTATCAGTTATGTTTATTAGGGTTGTATGTTACATCTAATGTTGTTAAATTAATGTTTATAGCATATTTCAGTTTAATGAGTCATCATGATTGTGTTTAGTGCTTGTGTGGATGACACTGTGCACCTTCTATATATGTTATTATTTAAAAGCTGCTTGTGATGGGCTTTGGTTCATCATGTGACTTTCTCATCACCACCTGCATTTTGTGGTTATAAGTGTATTTCAACGGTACAAAACAGATTTCAGTACTTCAATAGGTTGGTATATTAACATTATATCAGTTAATGAAATTACGGTATTTAACTGTAAATTTAAGTTAAAACCGTAAAACATAAAATGTTGTTACCGTATTTGTTACAGTAGAATTCTGGCAACCACAGCTGCTGTTTTTTTACCGTAAATTTTACAGATTTTTTTTACAGTGTACTTCATCACTCATACGCTGTTTTTTTTTCATCTTTTATACTTTATATTCTTTTATTATAGGCTAAAGCATGTTTCTTCAGTATTTAGTTTAATTTTTATATTATTTTATTATAAAGCATGATCAAACATTCTACTTGAGACCATCTTTCACAAGCAGTTATTTGGTATATTTATTTCAATATTTAATTAATGAATTTATTTTTTACTTTTTAGATTATTTTATTTTTCAAAACATGTTTCTTTAGAATTTTTCCTTGACCTTTATCACTCATATTTTTTTCCCATTTTTATTTTTTATCAAGGTTCAAAGATATTAATTGGTATGGTTTTTAGGATACACATGCCTGTGAGTCACTTTGTCCTTCAGATGACACAACCACTCATTTAAGCAGCATTTCATTTAGTTACAAATTTGTGCATGAACTGTAAAATATGTGCCCCCTTTGAAATGCTAAATGACCCCTTAAGCGTCGAAACAGCCTTGTGACATTTCTTAAAAAATTGAAAACATTTTCCTTGAAATATAAGCTTGGTCCTAGTGAGCTGCCTTGTTGTCTAAAGCAGCATCCTAACCAAGATGGATCCTCTCCAGTGACTGATTTGGAACGCTCTATAGACAGCAGCACAAATAGCACCCTGCTCTCTCAGTTGATTCCAATACAGTTTAACCTTAGCATGTTGGTAAACTATTGACATGACTCAAATGGAATAAACGTGTTAAGGAAAAGTAACTGGCAGCTCTAATGTTAAGCACTTGTCTCTCCGCAGGTTCTTTGTCTCTGAGTGTGTTCCTGGTATCGGTGGGTTTAACGGTGTGTGTCGTGTGGCTGGTGGCGCTATGCGGGGTCTGTGGATGGTGCCAACGCAAACTGGTGAGTGATGTCACTTCCTGCACAACAGGGGGTTTAAAGTGTCTTAAACAGATGTGATAACAGACATTGACATCTGTTGGTGATTGCATATCCTATCAGCTATGTAAGGGTTGATATGCTTTTACAGTGTGTTTTATAGTGTCTTCGGTTTCACGGCTGTTTGCCTGTTACACTCCGACAGCAGTCTACCAACATCTGAAAGACAGATGCATATGCTCTGTTCCAAAACCTAGTAGTCTGACCATATAGGCGACATTTTAAGGCATTGCAAGCATGATCCTAGCATTTAGCGCAGAAAGACAGTATAATTGTATCTAAGATTCTAGGGAGTTTTTGCAAGTATGTCTTGTGGAGAATGCAATCTCAAGAATGCACTGCAACAAGCTCAATTTAAAAAAAAGAGATATTTAATTAATAAAACATTTAATTAACCTCAGTTGTGCTGATAACAGTTCTAATTAAATAATATAATTAAAAATTTTAAAAAACTATTTTTATGTGCATATACTACACTACTCTTCAAAAGTTTAGGATCAGTATGGTTTTTAATGTTTTTTTTAAAGAAGTCTCTTAAGCTCATCAAGGCTGCATTTTTGTGATCAAAAATACAGAAAAAAATTTAATTGTCAGACTTGTGTCCATGTGTCCTGTGTTTTTCCTCCCTTATGTTTCCTCATGCCCTTATTTGGTCTTCCTGTGTGTTCTATTCTATAGTCCCTCATCCGCTGTTAAACGTCATGTTTTATGTCTTCCTGTGTTCCTCTGTTGGATTCCCTGGTGATTGTGAAATTAAAGAGATTATATTTGAAGAATCTCCGTGCTTCCTCGTTCCTTGCTCCAAACGACACGTGACAGAACAGCGGACCAAACAAGATGACTTCAGCTGAGGACGCGCTGTGGGGTTTGCGGCAGGGTGGTCGGAGGTTGGAGCGATATGTGGAGGAGTTTCTCGAGCTCTCCAAACAGATGAACTGGCACGACGCAGCTCTAGGTGCGTGCTTCCTCCTGGGGTTGGATGACGAGGCGATCCGCTGCGATCTTCCTGTCTGTGATTTTCCCTTGATCGAGCTGATTAATCTCGTCCTTTTCCTCAATTGTTCCGAGTTTGAAGTAGAAGAAATAAAGGAAACTTCTAAGTCTCATCGTCCAGCCCCTGTTGGAACGCGCCGCATTTCCCCAGCTCACCCTACACCGAGAACCTCCACATACCCCACCAACGGCTCCTACCGCCTGCCCAATCCCAAATGCCCCCGTATCTTCCAAAGCTCCACCCTCGTCCTCAGCCCAGAACCGACGTCCGCGGCTCACTCAAGGCCGCCGTCCACGGCTCCCTCAAGCCCGCCGTCCGCAGGCAAATAAACAGCGCCGTCCGTGGTTCCCTCAAGCACGCCGCCGTCCATGGCTCTCTTAAGGCCGCCGTCCGCCGCGAAATCAACGCCGCTGTCCGCGGCTCCCTCAGCCCCGCCGTCCGCGGGGAAGTCAAGAAGCCCGCCGGCCGCCGCTGACTCAAGCCCGCCGGTCGCGGATCACTCCAGCCCAGCGCACGCTCCAGTGCCAGCTCCTCGAAAGCGCCTTGCTGGGCCTGCTCCTGGACAGCGTCCTCCAGTGCCCGCTCCTCGACAGCGCCCTCCAGAGTCCGCTCCAGAATGCTCTCCAGAGTCCGCTCCAGAATGCTCTCCATAGTCCGCTCTAGAATGCTCTCCAGAGCTCAACAGGGTGCCCACTCAAGTCACAGAGCTCAACAGGGAACCCACTCATGTCACAGAGCTTAACACGGAGCCCAGCTCTCCTTCGTCTCCGCTGGTCCCTTCCAGCCCTCCATCGTCTCCTGAGTCTCCTTCATCTCCGCTGGTCCCAGCCAGCTCCGCTCCTCCAGAGCGCCCTCAAGTGCCCGCTCCTCCAGAGTGCCAGCCAGAACCAGCCTCTACTTCCCCCAAGGATTTTTTTTGGGCGGGGGGTAGTATGGCTCCAGCCGTAGAGGCCAGGGCGGGGGCTGGGGCCGCAGCCTCGGAGGCGGTCCCGCCATGGCCACCTGAATCCCTGGATCCGCCATGGCCTCCCGAGCTCCCTGCTCCACCCTGGGTCCCGGAACAGGCGCCGCCCTGGAGGCCTTCCATCTGGTCACCCTGTCCCTAGAGGCCTCCAAGGCGCCCACCCCCCCTCCCCATTGGATGTTATATGGCGTGAGGACGCGCCTTCCGGAGGGGGGCGTGATGTCAGACTTGTGTCCATGTGTCCTGTGTTTTTCCTCCCTCATGTTTCCTCATGCCCTTATTTGGTCTTCCTGTTCCTGTCCTCGTTTAGTGTCATTAGTTTATTGATTTCCAGGTGTGTCTTTAATTCCCCTCGTCTTGTATTGTGTATTTAAAGAGTGTTCTGTTCTGTAGTCCCTCGTCCGCTGTTAAACGTCATGTTTTATGTCTTTCTGTGTTCCTCTGCTGGATTCCCTGGTGATTGTGAAATTAAAGAGATTATATTTGAAGAATCTCCGTGCTTCCTCGTTCCTTGCTCCAAGCGATACATGACAGTAATATTGTGAAATATTATTACAATAAAATTATAAAATATAGTTACAATTAAAATAACAGTGTTCTGTTTTAATATACTTTAAAATATAATTTATTCTTGTCATGCAAAGCTGAATTTTCATCAGCCATTGCTCCAGTCTTCAGTCACGTGATCTTTCAGAAATCATTTTAATATTTTGATTTATTGTTAATGTTGGAAACAGTTGTACTGCTTAATATTTTTTTGGAAACTTTGATACTTTTTTCAGGATTTTTTGATGAATAAAAAGTTAAATAAAACAGCATTTATTCAAGATAGAAATCTTTTGTAACAATATACAATACTGTTCAAAAGTTTGGGGTTGGTAATTTTTTTTTTTTTGGTTTTATTTTATTTTTGATGGTCACTTTAACATATTTTGTTGACTATAAGTAACGTTTCACCTAAATGTCTAATTTATTCATTTTTTAAAATTCTCACCAGGACTGACTGGTGTAATGGCTGTTGAAAATTCACAGAAACAAATTACATTGTGAAATATATTTAAATAGAAAAGTTATTTTATATTCTAATAATTTTTCACAATATTTTACTGTATTTTTGATCAAATAAATGCAGCCTTGGTGAGCATGAGAGACTAAAAATTAAAAAAAAAAAATTACAGACCCCAAAGTTTTACACAGTAATGTATGCATTTACATTAACTCCCAACTCTATTGGAATTCTGTTTCAGTTAGGATGCTGCCTTAGAAGACAGCTACATATTTAGGCAGGTCACAAGGTTCAGGAACAGAGCCATGATGTTATCAAGTTTGAAATGTAAACCTACTACAGCGGTGTTGGGGGCTCAGTTATAAAACAGAAGAAAATAGGGAATTGCCTTGGGGTCATCTAATTATTTTTGTTTGCCAATTCCACAAATTCGTGCTCTGCCCACAAATAAATTGACGAAAAACTAAAAACGTAATTGAAGGATTTAAACGGCGTATTGTTAGTATTGCAGGAGGAGGCGGGAGGGGGCATGACGTGCCCTCGTTTGTGTTTACATCAGACCTCCATCCAGATTGCCTTTCAACAGTTGTAAATCTTATTTTCTGTCTGGATAATTAGCTGTTGAGCCTGTAGTTTTCTGTTCAGCCTCAGCATCTGCAAAACAAGATTTGCCATTCAACTCATGTAAAGCAATTCAGCGCAAGGCGGCCAAATGAGACTGAATCGTGAGGGAGGAAGAACGTGTATCAAGGAAAAAGAATAATTAGGCTAAATGATTTATATATAAACATGAAAATGTGATTACACCCACTTTTTGATTAATAGCCAGTTGATAAATAGAATCCACAAACAAAATTAATCACCTGTGCTCAGTTTAATTGAATTACCCTCTTCCCGAAATAAACGGATCACCTATTATTCAAAACTAATTACCTTTAACACATTTAATGTGTCACTTGCTTTTTGCCTAGAAGAGTAGCCGAATGTGGAGGCATGGTTTGTCAAGCGTGCGGGTTTTCCACTCGTCAGCTGAGAGGAGCGTTGGGTTTCGAGATGGTCAGCGCAGGCCAGACGGAGCAAGTGCAAGAGAGGAGATGAGAGGAGGAGTGAGAGGCAGACGGGAAGACTGCAGGGTGGCTAAAAAGAGATTTCAAGCTTTAATTACACTCAGTAATGGCTGCCCCACCACGTGCCCGGCCTGCGGGCATCTACCGTCTTCATGTTATTACAATGAGGGATTACAAACTCGCTTCTCATTTTATTCGCTCATGCTTTTCGTCACATTTTCATACTTGGTATTTTTCCTGTTTTGTCTAAACCGAATGTTATTGTTCACCCTCCTCTGTTTTCATACTGTACTAGGCTGTTCTTAATTGCTGTTTGGTGACCATAAAATGATTAGCAAATTACATAGTTTTGTCATCAAAATAGTGTTTTCACAATAGAGCTTCTGGTGTGGACCAGGCCTGTCATCAGGGGTTAGTATGTGTCAATGATTCTGCAAAACTTAGAGCTGTTATTAATGCAATTAGAGCTGTATATTAATGCAAAATTACATACGTGACTGATTTCTAGTAGTGTAAATCTCATGAAAAAACTGGGGGTCTCTTTAACTTAAGTGTGTTGCTTTACACACAATGGTCGACAGTGGAAATGAATGTCTGTCATTTTCTGTGCTGGAAATGACTTTATTTGACATATTTGGAATAAACTGTGTGACTCATTTGTCTTGCTAAAGTTAATTTCTTTACTAGAATTATATATTCTAATAACACACTTTTTGCATAATTTGACTTTTACAGCTTTCATATCTCATCTCGTCTCTTTGGTAAACAAGTTAAATGTCATATTGTTTGTTATTATTTTTATATTTTAAGATTGAAAGTCTGAGAAAAACAATATGATCTATAAATAACATTTGAAAAGTAGGAAAAACATGTTATGTTTCTGTTTTGAATGTGATTGTTTGTTTTAGTATGGTTTATATATTGTTATAAAATGTAATATTTTGAATTAGCTTTTATTTTTGTATTTTGTTTTTATTTTAATTTGTGTGCCATTTTTATTAGTTTTTGTCTTTTTATAGTTCTGTTTATTTTTTATTTTTGTTTATTTTCTATTTACTCTATTTTTATTTCAATTTCAATTTTGGTCATTTTAGTTCTTGAACTTAAATATGTTTTATTTCATAAAATATATTTCATAATATTGTTTTTTTTTAGTTGCCATGACAACATTTCTATTTTTGTAAATTGTAAAAAAATAATAATAATAATAATATGTTAGTTTGAATAAAAATAAAAGTCCTGTTGAAGAAACACCCAGTTATACTTTGGTTAAAGAAAATTAAGTTTGTTTTAGGGCCATTAACCATTTTTGTTTTTTTGCATGGAGACATTATTTTCATGATAATTAAGCACATGTTCACAGCAAACTCTCATTATCTTAATGCATCCAGATGTTTTGCTTTTGAGTTTTTATAATTACCATTATTAATGAAAAAATGTTTTTTTATTCAAATCAGCAAAATTAAAGATATTACAAAGGTACTGTATAAATTATACATCTTATTTATTTACATTGACACATTACATTGATTTATTTATTACAATAATAAATAACTGACACATTTTTGCATGACAATAATGAGAATTTGAGGGTAACATGTATTTGATTGTCAAGTAAATAATCCAAAAACACAATCCAAAAAAAAAAACATAATTGTTCTTGGAATTCCTTGTTTCAAGTAAAAAGTCATTGATGAGTCAACATCAGCCGTGAGTCGTCCTGATCCAAACCCCTTTACAAACGGACTTTGATTGTTGCAGAAAATAAGGATTAGTGTTGTTGTTTTAATTAAAGCGTCTGTGGTCAGTCTTTTGATCAGCAGCAGCAGAACAACAGATTCTTAATGAGTGAATGAGCCGGGATGTGTTATGTAAGGCTGCACAGCGAGAGTCTCCCTGGCCTTTATGTTTCTCATACCTCATACTGCCACGCCGCAGGGCTCACTAATGATTCATATGTTTTTTTGCCCACAACACCCCACGCTCTGCTCCGCTCCGCGCCGACAGACTGCCTGCTTTCTCCTTCTCCTCCCAAATAGATTTGACAGAGCTGGGCGGTTTCAGGTCAAGACTACAGAGGTTCTCTCTGTCTGATCCGGTCCTGACTCTGAACAGAGGGGATCTGGAGAATGTTGAGAGATGAGAGAGCAGCATGTTGAAGTGAAGGGAAAGCTCGCTGAAGTTGATGTCTTGTATCTGCTGGAATGATTTTATTTCATATCAAATGCTGAACATTCATACTGTAAAAGGTCTGTTTAGATCTATCTATCTATCTATCTATCTATCTATCCGTCCATCCGTCCATCCGTCTATCTGTGTCTAGCTGTCTATCTATCTATCTTTCCGTCTATCCATCTATCCATCTATCTGTCTATCTATCTATCTATCTGACTATCCATCCATCCGTCCATCCATCCATGTATGTATCATTCCATCCATCTCTGTCTATCCATCTATCTGTCTGTCTATCTATAGTTCTATCTATCTATCTATAGTTCTGTCTATTGTTCTATTATTGTATGTATCATTCCATCCATCCATTGTTCTGTTTACCATCCATCCACCTCTGTCTATCCATCAGTCTGTCTACCATTAAATCTACCTATCTGTCTGTTTATCTATCCATCTATCGTTCTATCCATCCATCTATTGATGTCTATCCATCTATTTATTCATCCGTCTCTCTCCACCCATCTATCATCCATCCATCATTCTGCTTTATTTGTCTATCCATCATCTATCTGTCGTTCTGTCTGTCCATTTATGTTTCCATCCATCCATCCATCATCTGTTGTTGTTTTTTGTCTATCTATCATCCATCCATCATTCATGCATCTGTCTATCCATCTGTATTTTTTATCATTCTGTCCATCCATGCATCTGTCTGTCTATCCATCCATGTATCATTCTATCCATCCCTCTGTTTAATCCATCCATCTATCTGTCCATCCGTATTATATCATTCTGTCTATCCACCTGTCTATTCATCTATTCTTCTATGTATCTGTGCATCGCGCTCTTCATATATTATATTTATGTTAATAGTTTCCTGTCCATCTTTCTTTGTCTAGCTCTTTTCTTTCTGGTGTGACTGTTGGGATCATTTCTCGCTAGTAAATCATGTAAATAAGATGAAGCAGAGGAATGCAGATGAGGTGAGGAGATCTGAGGATGCAGCTCTCTCTGTTTGCTCTTAACACATGAGGAAGAGCTGGATCTGCTGTGAGACCACCTGTGAAAGATCTCTCTTTCTCTCACAGACCGTCTCGCTCTCTCTATCAGCCGATGATGTCATATTTCCCCACGCTCATTCGCTTTTCTTTTGTGATTGTGAATTCTGTTTGAAAACCCACTCCTACTCTGCCTTTGCTGTTTTTCCTCTCTGTTTTTTTCTTTCCCTTTGCTTTGCTCTTGATAGCGTACTGCATGTCTGTCAGACATCAACACTAGCATTTCTTGTCTTAAACAACTGTGTCTGTGTGAGAGGAGGTGCGAGAAGTATGATTTATTCATACTTTATTCATATAATCATACTTTTTAATTTTTTTGTTTGTTTGTTTGTTTTTTTTTCATTTATGGGACCAAAACTGAATATCAATTGTCTGATATTTTAGTTTTTGCATGTAGTATTAATCTTAGATTCAATTAATTCAAATTCAATAATTACGTTTATTTGCTTTAATACACATATTCTTGTACATAAAGCAATTGCATGTTGTTTTAAAAAATGTAAAAATAAATTAATAATAATAATAATATATTAAAATGTAATATATTAAAAGCATAATAATCTCTAAAATTATAAAATACCCTAATTTATTAAACTAAGATATCATGGTTTTTAAGGTTTAATTGTGGTTATACTTGTTTCAGTTCAATAAGCAATAGTCAGCTGTACAGCCAGCTTTGATTTATTTTATCAGCATGGTCTTTGTTTTTACTTTGTATTAAAATAGTATCGCCGGATGTGAAGTTGACCCGGTGTTAATGAGCAGGGTAATATGCATGAGACCAGCTATTCTTCATTCATTTTAATTGTATGTTCTTCATGTAAATTGACCTTACACTGGCAGAACTACACACCAAGCAATTTTCAGTACGGCTTGAACTTTTGTTATTTCAAAAGCCAAAGATCTTTCAAAGGCAAAAGTGGTGAGTTACAGTACATCTCTCATGGATGTATAACCATAGTTTTGCATAACTGTAATTTAAGGATTTGGAGAAAAAAAAAAAGAATAAGGTCAGAAAGGTCAGAAGATTTCTGTACATGTATTTCTTAGTAACACGTTTCATTTTTCGGTGTGAATTAACCATAAACATGCTATCATACATGACAAATGGGGTATTTCCAGAGACATAACATGAAATTAATATTTAATTTAATTTAGCAAATATTTGTATTTAATTTCTATACTGTATATTTTATTTTTGATGTATTTTATGGCATCTTCAAATTTTATTTTATGGATCATGGTGGAAGAGGACTTTGAATTATATTCAAATGTGATTCATATTTATTTTTGTTTGTTTTTCTCTATTTTATTGTTAATAATTTATCATTTTAAATTTCATTTCAAATTGTTGTTTTATTTAATATGTTAAATAATTATAAATATTTAACAATAATTTTAAACATTTAGTAATTATAAATATTTAATAATAATGTAATATTTAAATTAAATCTTATAAAATTTATAAAAAATTAAATTAAAAAATAAATAAAATTAATTTTACTATTACTATTTATCTGTAAACCAGGGTTGTTATAGTAAAAACCATTAAAAACATTTTCATTACTTAAAACAAACATTAACTAAAAACTGAAAATAAATAAATAAACGTATTTCACCTTGTTGCAAAGCAACATTACCTCATTTTCATTTAGTTTAACTTGCACTGAAAATAGGTAAAACTAAAATAAAAATTAAAAACATTATAAACCAGTTTTTTTTTTTAAATGACAAAAACATGCCACAAAATTTGTACAATTTTAACTTAAATTAGAATTAACAGAGAATATAAAAATAAAATCTAATTAAGAAATAATATAAATAAATAATAGTATGTCAAAGATGCTAACAGTTGACTGTTTTTTACATATCTGGACTTCTGTGACTGCTGAATTTCTTTTACTAAGTTCCTCTTCCTGTCATTCCAATTCAAATTCTATTTCCACTTCCTGTGGGGCGTGTCATGATTTCCAGTTCCAGCTCATGTCTCATGTCGCAAATCACAAGATGTTTGTACCTGTGTATGAACACGCGTGTTTCACTTCCTCTTTTGTTACCATTCATTACATGGGTAGACAGATCATGGCATGTTGGCAGGTGGCATAATTTAAATGCTGGAAACTGGCAGGCTATTGCTGCACCCGGGCCAAGACGCTGCTCTTTCTTCCTCCCGTTCGGATCATTTATCATCTCTTACACAACCGCTGGCGGCTGATGGCTTTCAGAGGACTTTGTAATGAGTACTCCACCTGCAGAATCACTTTGAGATGGATTGGCCAATCAAGAGATGGTGGGGAGGAGTGCATCTTTGACAGACAGGAAATGATGTAATTAGCCTTTATGTAATTGGTTGCATCGATCAGTAGAGTTGTCTCAGTTGTCTGCCAATATCACGACTGTTTGCATATGGTGCATTATGGAAGTGTATGATGTTTTCTCAAGCTGAACTGTAGTCCTTTGGCTTGAATGTCCATTGAAATGAAGCTTTTCAGGTTTAGGGCTAATTATGCATTGAATGAGTGTTTACACCGTATTTGGCCACATTTGCCTTTAGTCTTTAATGTTTTTCAGACATTTTCCTTTACCTAGACAGTGTTCCTCGCAGGCACATTCAAGAGTTCATAAAATAAATTTTGACAATAATAAATCATAATAAAACCTTATTGCTCTAATTTTATATATATATATATATATA